>JAOQMM010129944.1:0-15596 GCA_027563515.1 Erythroxylum platyclados | reverse complement strand
TATCTTCAAAATATATAAATTTTAAATAAAATTTGATTAAATAATTAAAATATATTTAAAATAAAATAAAATTTTCAAATTAATTAAAAAATTAAAAAATAAAATTTTCAAATTAATTAAAAAATAAAATTTTTTGTTGAAAAATAAATAATTTATTAATAAATATTATATAAGAGATTAAAATAAATTTTATTAATGAAAAATAATTTATTTTTAAGTTTTATCTAATATATAATTATCATCAATAATAAAAATATAACTATATTGATATTAACAACTAAACAGGTTTTTGTTTTTATTTGAAAGAAAAATAAAAACGAAAAATAGAAAACGAAAACTAAAAATTACAACAGAAAAATAGAAATAGAACCAAACGACCCCTAAGTTAATCAAATTATAATTAAATCAATTAGTCAATTATAGTTAATTGCAATTAAATTAAATTGATGTTTTATTGAGAATTTAAATAAAATTTTAAAAATTTAACTTAAATCTGACATGTCTCACATGTGGCACCTATATAACACAACAAGACCCACATATTAGATTAAGAAAATAAAATTTTTGTCACGTCAAGGGATGGAAACTTAACTTTGTCTAATTTTTTGTTCATTTATAGTTCATTTTGAATTTTTTGTAAACTTTAAACTTCAATTTGTATTTTGATGAAAATGTTATGATTAAATATATAGTTTTTTTGCCAAAAGAAGTGACAAGATAAAATTGAGCCTTTACATAACATGTTAGTATACCAAAAAATTACTTGTCATTTTTAATAGTATTAAAAAAATTTATTTCATTTTTCTACATAGTCCTAATTCATATAAAAACACAATCTCCAATTCACTTTCTCTCAATCCCTAATATTTAAATCACCCATAGTTATCTGTTGTTTTATGTGATTCATTAAGTATAGACGTAAAATCAAGTACAAATTATAAACAATCTCGTAGAATTCTCTTACTAAACCATTGTTCTGGCAATAACATAATCGTCATATGTTGATATGGCGTAAGATACTTAAACAATTGGCTTAGTGCAAGTAGAAAATTATTGGTTTATACCCTAAAACTAATTGCTTGATTGTAATTTAATGACATAATTATTTAAAGACATTCTTTATCTTATACATATTCAAATGTATAAAATAAAGTCCATGAGATAAATATATATTACAAGTGAAATTATGATAAAATTATAATTATGAGATTCACATTACATTTTTATATTATCCCTAAATTGTTCCTACTAATTGTTCTATGGAGACTGTATATTAATATGATATAAAAAGACTAGCACGCGTTATATCTCTTCATTATAAAGGAAGTGGTCAATATGATAAATTAAAGTATGAAGATACTTGTGAGTACTTGTTAGAGAACAAGTTCATTGAATTGAACCTATATGAGAAATCAATTTAAAACTTTACTTATGTGTATATGAAAATTCTTATTATAATGATTGTATAAGTGATCATTTGATCTGAGATCAGCAAAGTATCTCATATAGAAATTGTTATATTTTGATACTACCTATGACCTATTCTAATCAAGGGCAGTTCAATTGATAGTCATTAAATGTAACATGAACAATTTGGAGATAACTGAATATTCAATATAGAATTCATTATCCTAAAGTGATTAGAGAGAATATCTCTTGTTCTCAACTAGTATTGATTTGAGAAATCCTTGAACACGGTGGAATGAAACTTTATAAATTAGTTTACTAATATCATTAATAGAATCAAATACTAATGATGGAGAACTAACATAATTAGACATAAATAGAATAAATATCAATTCATTGCTTTATGTCTAATAAAAATATTTTATGATAAAATAATTGAATTATATAAAAAAAATCATGTATATAAAGGTTTGTCAAAACCACTTTTAATATTTTCAAATATTTGGATGATTATTATGTGTTGTTAGTTACCAATCTTAATATATAGATATACATTATTTACTTAGAAAATTAAAGATAAATTAAAATAATTTAATTTATTTAATCATAAATATGATCTAGAGTTATAATTTATATTCATTGTCAATATATTTAAGAACCTAATAAGTCACACAAAGAATAGGTTGAAGAGAAAAAAATATGTTTTAACCAAGTTAAATTTTATTGTAAAATCTGAAAAATTTTATGATTAAATATAAAATATTTAACAAATAAAGATCAATATAAAATACTCAATCTTATTTGGGATAATTGTTATATAATTATAATTAATTAAAATCTTAATTTCTATTAAATTACTAAATATTCAAAACCTACTATAAATAAGCTTAGACTCCAAGAGAGTTAGTACTTCTTACGTAATCCTTTCTACAATAGTTGCAGAAATTATGTCAACACATTTTGGGAGTACTATAAGAGATTGGACACTTATGCGACTATTATAATTAAGATGAGCCTATTTCAAACTTAATTCAAAGGAAACAAAAAAAGGTTTAAGCTTTATAATAAGGTAAGAATTATAATTCATGCTTTATTATATTTTATATATTAATCATGTTATATAAATTTAAGTGATTTTGACTTTCACAAATCAAATGAAAAAATTTGGCAATTATTTTGTTGTGTACCGGATCAGATCTCGCCTCAATTTCCCAAAACCAACTTTTTCCCACCACAATTAACCTACGTAAAGATGAAACGAACAACCAAAACCTAGTTGATTTAACGTCATTACGAAGCTCCCAATGTATCTAATACAGATATTCAAATAAAGGCATTAATGCTTGAGCACATCTTCAACAATAACTATTAATGTACAGAAAGCAATGCAGCATTGGTCTATGCACTACAACTCACTTCTAACTGTTCATTCAGAGATCATACCCAGGGAATGTAGCATTTGAAGGATCAATCATATCTAGAAAAAGATTGGCCATACCTCCAATCCCTTCAAACAGTGAGTAGGGGCTATCACCTCCATGCATCTCCCTTGTTGATATAAGTTTGTGAGCTCTATCTAGCAAAAAGCATGAAAATGCCTTGGCCCTATATAAGAACTCTACATTGCCTGTCATCTGATAGAGAGAGAGGAACACATAAGTGTTTCCACTGATTCCATGGCAAATCCCAATGCGTTTAAGCAGGCCTCGATTCCACACTACCTCGGCAGCATCAATAGCAGCTTGCAAAAATTCATCATCTCCAAAAACCTGAGTATTCCATATAGGCTTGGGTTAAATGTTGATGAAAGTCATTTAAAGTTCCTATTAGAGTTGTTATTACTAATTAGCATATATGCATTTGAACTGAGAGTTCCTTGAGAATTTTCATAACAGTGCTAACGAGTAAATGTAGTCAATAGCTATGCAGCATTAAAATGCCACTCTTGAAGTTCTTTACCTCTAAAAACCTAAGTTGTTACATATACTAGATCGAAACCTAAAACTTCCATTGGTACTGATATAGTTATCTTTAATTAAGTCCATGCTAGTACTTCTCCATACATAAGGGTCTTCACCGAACAACCATAACCACACTACTAAGGACAGAAATGAAATAGTACCAAAAAGTTATTAGCAGAAATGAATGGTTTAAAGGAATCACATCATCTTGTTAGGATAACTTATTCATCAGCCAAGGTAAAGAAAATTTACAAACACATATAATAACACAGCCAACGAATTCCCGAAGTTCAGGTTTTTTTTAGAAGCCAAAAATGTTTGATCTAAAACATCCAAGAATTAAACAGAAGAAGGTTAAAATGTGTTAAAATGGTAACCAGAATATTATACCTTAGCTGCCTTAACAAGTGTAAGGGTAATCCCAGGGGCTCCATGACACCAATGCACAAGAACATCCCTCTTCCTGTCTTCCTCACTTGAAGGGAAGTTTCCACCAGGGAAGCGATTTTTGACCATGTATCTAAGGGTGCCTTTGATATCTTCAACCTCATCTACTTTTAGGTCTGTGTCCATTAAAACATGCATGATGCCAGCCAATCCATGGGCAGCACCCCAGTACCTTTCTCCATACCATTCATACATTAAAGGGCATCCTCCTTTCTTTCCCCTGGATCTTCCGTTCCTGATAATCTCATTGGCAATTGCACGCTGCATCAAAACTAACATAGTATTACCATCCTAGATAACAAAATAAGCACCCACTTAGCATTGAAAGTTACAACCAGAATCTCACGATGGTTGTATGTGGAACCGTCTTCTCGCCTATATGTTTGTTTATAAAGAAACAAGCCCACAAGAATCCGCTTCTTCCATACAATAACTCATCAGGGTGGTCTCTTGATAGTGTAATCTGTGTAATAGATCCCAAAAGAAGGTCAATGACTATGAATTCATGTACCTATCTTTATAACTATTATATATAAATACACACACACACACACTAACATAAATAATGGAACCAATGGGAGTATAAAAGGGCCAAGCACCGCTGCAAATTGATTCAGGTAGTAATTCATCAATGATTCATCATTGGCATAGTTTGCTGCTGCAGCCCCAATAGCACAAACTCCTGCCCGTCCGCATATGAATGTCACATCCCTGTTTGCTCAAAGACGAGTTTATTTTAGCAGATCAAAATTCGAATTTTACGCCTTAAAGAACCTGAAATCAAATCGCATAAAACCAAGAAGAAATACCAGTATGCGAAACACCATACATACTGCAAGAAGGAAAAAGAGATAGTACGTACTTAGAAGGCAAAGAAGCGGAGTCGCAGGCCTTAACAATCTGCAAGCAGAGCTTGAGATCATTTGTATTGTTAGTGAGTTGGTAGGTCTTGAAAAGCAAGAATGCAGTGCCAAGAGTGCCGCTATAGAGTGTGAAGTCTTGAACAGTTTGTTCGCTCATTCCCCAAGTCTCAACAAGTATCTGAAACAAGTGGTCAAACATTTGGTGATCATCCCAAATACAAAAACTAGCCAGAGAAAACGAAAAACAAAGAATTTGGATACGTAGTACGTACAGTCTCTTTGAGATCCAGAGCAGCACGCTGTAAGCGTAGGGAGAGAGAAGGGAAAGGCATGGAGAGAAGCTTGATTAGAGAATCTCCAGTACCAGTAGTAGTGGTTTTGTCTTCTTGATGATCTGGAGTTGGGGTTGTTTCAACGACGAAGTCAGGCATTAAATTGGAAAAGTATCGATCAGCCATTTTCAAGAGATTGAAGAAAGCGCAGTTGTGAATTGAATTTGAGTAGCCAAGAGGAGGTCGACTGAATTATTACCCAAGCTGGAATGGGAGTGGCCGGGGGTGTGGGAGTGGTGAGACACACAGAACACCTACACGTCTGCAAAATGCTACACTCAACGTGTCATGCATTTTGAGAATAGCTTCTTTTTTTTAATGTAATTTGATTATTAAATAAAGTTGGAACCGAAACTCTTTTATCTTTATTTTCAGTGAAGATAATAATAAAGAGTAGTATAAGAGATATTATACTATATTTGTAATTACTGTGTCCGTTTAAAGATTTATCTTTACTCTCCAAGTGTGTTGAATCCATTATTAACTTCTTTATGAAAGGTACAAAGAAAATAATATAATTTTTCTTATTCAAATTTGCTTTACAACAACATTTACAAAGAATCTTAAGTTTAACTAAATAAATAAAGCCTACAAATATTCCACTCTTAACTAAATTCTTGTTTGTTTCGTATTATATGGCACATAAAAGAAGGGTAAATATATTTTATATACTTCTTAACTTGTTTGAAATCTATTAAGTGAAATGCTTATTATAATAAATAATTATGACAATTCATATATTGCGATTACAAAGCAATCATAATAATAATTAAAGAAAATACGCAACTAGAGCTAAAGCTAATATGTAGTGGTTTCGCTATACAATCTTTGACTTACGTCCACTCTCTAATCTCTATTTTCGAAATTTTGGTATCTTTTCCTTTCAATAGTTGAAGAGGAAACCCTATACAATATCTTTCTTATAACAGGTGATATGTTTAAATTATACTACGTTTTTATATGTATTTAAGTGTGTTTTCACGAGTTTCTTAGATGATTATCATGTGTATAGGATTAGAATTGTGTATTCTTAGTATTTGTATGTGTTCTAAGTGTTTGTATGGTTTATAGCAAGAATTTTATCTTAATTTTATGTTTTAAGAGGTGTTTGATGTGTTTGTCATTATATGGAAATAGGAAATTCAATAAAAGAGAAGAATTGGAAGCCTAGAAGTAGGTCACGATTGTGACAGAAAGCACAAACAACAATTCCAACGAATTTTAGCTTTTTTAGCATTCGATTTTTTTGGTCTTTCGACATTTACAGCTATTTTTGGAACCAAATTGACGTTTGCAGCTATTTTTGGAACCAAATTAAGGGGAGAAACTTTAGAAGCCTAATTTACAGCTATTTTTGGAACCAAATTGACGTTTGCAGCTATTTTTCGAACCAAATTAAGGGGAGAAACTCTAGAAGCCTAAAAAAAACCAAATCAAGCACAACAAAAACACAAAAAAACATAGCAGCTATTGAATCAAAGAGGATCAAACGTGGGATAAAAAGAAGAACATCTAGGAATTCTAGCTTTCTAGATCAAGTCTTTAATAGAGTTTTTCTTCTTTTTCTCTTGTTATTTCATTAATCTTGATGTGTAATCTAAATTCCAAGATGTTAAATATGTTCATGAAGTTCTAAATTTCAAATTAGGATTTATTCTATATTTATTTTGTGACTTTGATTATTGTTTATTTCAATACATATTCTAGTATTTGTGATGATTGTGCATGCTTATACTTGACAATAAATCGAGAGAGTGAGTCCAAAATAATCAAATTGGATTGTGCAATGAGAGTTGGCTATTTAATAGACCCGTAATTATCAAATTAACAATTATTTGAAGAGAGATCTTGTTTGAGAAATTAATTATTTATAAGATAACTTCAGATCTAATTGAAAATATTAGGGAAAGTTTTGTGGATCGAGAGGTGGCAAATCTAGAATTTTTTAATTCAACTATGGCTAGTTCATTAGGTATTGAGAGAGATTAATCAATACCTTAGGAAATCTATGATCAAACGTATAATTGGATTAACAATAGTTAAGAAAACAAAACAAGGAAAGAATAAGTCCTAAGTATTGAATCTTGATCAAAACCCTAATTTAATTTGGTAGCTCACTTGTTATTTGAATTATTTGATTTGTTTTACTATTTTGTTTTAATTTCTGTTATCTACTTTTATTAAAATTAATTTCTTGTTACCTTAGACAAAGATAGGTTCAAATTGTTAGCCATTGGATAATCCTTATGGGAACGATAACCTCTTATACTACAAAATATGATCCGTATAATTGCAGGTGTTGAGAGTTTTATTATTAGATATAAAACTTGCTCAACAAGTTTTTAGTGCCATTTCTAAGGATTTTAGCATTAGGACGATTTGAATTCCTTTGATTTAAGGAATTGTTACCCTTTCTTATGTGATTGAGGTACCTAATCCTAAGAAATATATATATATATATATATATACACACACATAAAGGAAAGTTTGGATGCAAAGTAGAAGACACATCAATCTAGACAAAAAAAGGCAAGAGTGAGGAATCTGAAGAGTTAAGCACCAAGAAGAGGTAGAAAGAATGATGGTTGATAGTCGTAGATTGCATTATGTTTTGTGCGAAGTTTAGGATGTGTTTAGTGGTTAAATTTAATCGATTAGTGCGTGTTTAAGTTAGAATTGTGTTAGTTAGTTAAGTATTTGTGTTCTGTGTGTTTTGTGGGTTGGAGCATGTGTTTGAGCTTCAATTTTATGTGATTGAGGTGCCTTGATGTGTTTGCAAGTATTTCAGGGCAAATATTGAAAAATGAAGGAGTTTCGGAGGAGGCCCGAACGAAAACATAGGGCAACGATCGTAGCCAATGTGCCACGATCATGACAGAAGCATGGAGGAAGGGCCATGATCATGGCCAATATGCCACAATCGTGACAGAAAGCCAAACAAGGGGCCACGATCATGGCCAACGACTTTTTGAACTTCATTTTTCGGGGACATTTTGGACCGAGCACAAGAAAAGCCCTAGAGTTGCCCTAATTAGAAAATGCTATAAGAAGGAAAAGAAAAGGAAGAAAAAGGGAGCCTCCACTTTTTCCATTTTGGGAAAGCTTCAAGGAAGAGAAGAAGAAGAAGAAGAGAGAGAGAGAAGAGGAAGAAGAGCTGAGAGAAAGTGGGTCTTCTTACACTGATGCCTTTCCGAGTTATCCGATCCAAGTTCTCCTTTACATCTTTATTTTCGTTCATTTAATGCATGAAATGATGATGGATGTATGATGGTGGATCTTGGATTGTTGATGATGTTCTAACTTTTTCTTAGGGATTTGAACTTGATTCAATGTTAAGATAGTTGTTTTTATGTTATTTTGATTGGGTGTTGTGATCGATTGCGGGGCTTGCATGTTTTCATAATAAATCGAGAAGGTGAACTGAATAAAAATGATTTGACTAGATTAATGAGAGTTAAGTAATTCAATAGACTGTGCGATTAATCAATTCGCTAATTATACAGAGGGAGATCCCGTGTGAGACCTGGATGTTTATTAGAGAGCTTAAGAATTGATTAGGGTTAGGGCTGTTGGTAATTGAGAGATTACACTTTCAGTTCTTAACCTAATTAGAGTTTATTGATTAAGGTTTGTAATTATAACTCGAGAGAGAGTAATCCTCCCTTTGATAGTCTAGAACCGACAACACAATAACATATAAATGACTAGATTAACATTGATGATAGGAAAAATCCCCTCTCTCATAATTTGGTAATCTTCTTGGTTGATTTACATTGTGACTTTTGTGTTGCTCAATTTCAATTTCTTTTGTGTTGAATTTAAAAATTAAATTCTTGCCAATCTTATTCTCGTGTTTACTTTTCTTGCAATTTTTATTTTCATTTTATTAATTTTTCCGACCCTTAGATAACCTAGAATTAGATTAGTTCACCTTCCTCGTGGGATCGACCGTTTACATACTACAAATTACGACCCGTGTACTTACGGTATTTTGAGGGCTATAAATTGTAAAACTTGCCCAGCATCAACAAGTTTTTGACATTGTTACCTAGGAGGTTTATGATTAGTTTGATTTTTGTAGTTTAAGGTGTTTCCCAACTCTTGTGTTCGTTTACCATGAACACAAGAGCTACTAGAAGTACAAGTTGGATCATTGATGACTTAACACTTGACATCGCCAGTTTGAAACGAGCCATTTGAAGAGCCAAACGCCAAGAAGAAAAAGTTAAGGAACCCATTAATTTATATTTTTTCCTAAATAGTGTGCTTTTCCTAATATTTTTGTTCTTAAGCTTGAATTTTTAAGTATTTTGCATTCTCATACTTAGAAGATGATTTTTCTTTTTTACTAGAATTAGATTAATGAGGAGATATTTTGTGAATAATTGGTGGAAATTAGAGGATAAATTTGGTGACCTATAATTTTTCTAAGAAAAGATTAAGAATAATTGTTGTTAGTGAATAAATTGGAGACAATGCGTTAGAGGTTAAATAAATTACAATTATTAGAGGAAATTATTCTGAGGTAATTAGTGTACTTATAAGTGATAAAATATGTGAAAATATATTATAAAAATAAAGATTTAATGGATAATTAAGTAAAAAAGGAAGAAATAGGTGGAGAGATGCTCAATAATGGCATAGTAAAAATTTTACACTACTAGGCAGGGATGAAATTTTTTAAAAGTATATTATTTAGAGTTCAAAAGTTGCAAAAGTGTGGGATTTGAGACAAAGGGAATGAAACTCCTAGAGGAGAAGAGGAAGAAAAAGTGAAGGAAGGAAAAAAGGAAGAGGTTTGGAGGAAGAAGAAGATTTGATTTCCAACAATAAGTGACTGGGATTGCATCACTTCTTAAACCCCTCTTGAAACAAATTTTCATATGATAAATTTGAGTAAAACTTTATTAGGATAAGGATCTTTCGTAGCTGCTTATACATTTTCTAAATTTTTGAAAAATGATTTAAGGAAGTATGGTAAAGTTTGTGAGATATAGGTTACTAAATGTAGTTGTTCTATTTTGGACATGGAAAACTGAGCTATCATACTCTAATATTTCTAGGTCAAGAGTTGAGAATTTGAAAAATTTTAAAGCAAAAAAATTATAAACATGCATGTCTATTTTATTCTCGTAAAAGGGAAAGTGCCCATATTTTACATGTTAGGAGATATGATCAAATTTTAGAAACTGATATGTTTAGCAAGACTGAAGTTGAGTCCAGGATTTTACTTATAATTTGAGGGCCTAGAAAAATGATATAGAAGTTGGTTAAAAAATGAAAGTTGTTTTTTTATATGTTTTGTAGTTTTTTTTTATAAAATTGTTTGGGTAAATTCGCATTGTTTTGGGAGATATAGTTCATTTACCATAGGCTATTTAGGATATTATGGCATCAGATGTGTTTTGTTGTTTGGAGCTAATTTCGGGGACTATAAGAATTAAATTTAGGAAGGTGTTATATGTGTGTGTGTGTGTGTGTGTGAATGTATGTGCAAAATTTTGTGATTTAGATCTAAATACATTTCAAGTTATGGTTGTTGATAATTTGTTGCTCTATGAGTACATTTTGTGAATTAGTGCATCATCATGAATGTCTAATGAAAAGGTTGTATTGAAATTTATGACATGTTCCTTGAACTTATTGTTAGATTGGAAATTGGTTAGTTTATTTGAAAGTTTATAATGAAGTGAGAAAATGAGTGCTCTCAATGAAAATATGCAAATAAATGGATTGATTAAATAAAAATGAATGAAAGACCTAAGTGAGGTGGCTTAGGAAAAAGACCTAAGTGAGGTGGCTTAGGGAAAAGACTTAAGTGAGGAAACTTAGACAAAAGACCAAAGTGAGAAAAATTAGGCAAAATTTCCCTAAAAACGAACCTAAGTAAGGTGACTTAGGCAAATTTTCTTAAACAAAGACCTAACTAAGGTGGCTTAGGCAAAAGAACAACATAGAGATCCCTAGGTTAAAGAGTTAATGGAAATGAATAAAAACTTGATAGAGGGCATATGTGCTTTATGCTTGATATGATGTTTTTTGTCCAGAAGAATAATATCTTATTAAATGGTGGATGAATGAGGTGATTGATGAACTTATACCCTAATGACTGTGATGATGCTTGTTTCAAGAATAAATGTCTTGCTTAAACCTTAATGTGAAATGTGAAAATCAACCTTACACCTTGATGTAGGTGATGTTTATGTTGGGGCGTTGTTGACACCTGAGTAGGCAAAGTTGTGCGTGAACATAACTAGTAAACTTACTACTTATTTTTATAAGCAAAAATGGTTTTTGAAATGAAAATGAATTTTTGATGCATGACCACTCATAGAGAAGAAATGTTTTCCTTTATTGAGTGTAATAATCACATTTTCATTATTTTTCCCTCCCCCAGGAAAAAGCAGAAAAGATTATTGAGTTGATTAGCTAATAGCAGTAACAGTGAACATGAGTAATGTTTAGACAAGGTCAATCAAAGTTATCTAATGGATCTCATTTTTCTCATATATTTAGAACATTGTGTCTTTGGATGTCAACGTAGAACATTGTAAGTAGAAGCCATAAATGTTCCATTGAATTCTTTTTATAATTTTTTTACCCCCGGAGAAGCTCACAATGGAATTTGAAATTCTTCCCGTACAATTGGTCAAGATTTTTGAAAGAAAGTTGCATTGAAACTATCAAGTCATAGATCATTGGTGCCATAAAAATAAATAAAATTCCTTTGATGATTAAATGGCTTTATAATATTTATAAATTGATCACCATTTATTATAGGAGGGTCCAACAAGCTAATTCCATCAACTAAGATAGAAATTGATCTGACTGTGTTAAAAGAGTTCTTAAATAAATTGTGTTCAATGTATTTGATTCTATCTAAATCAGTAACTAAAATTAGACCATCATCTGTTAAAGTAGTAATAATGTTATTATTCCTTCTTACAATGATCATACTATGGGAAAAAAAAATGAAGATTTGTTATCTTTATTTCTTAACCACTTGACTCTAAACTTTTTCTTTAAGAGAGAATCTTGCATGTAACAAAGCAATAAATAATTTACAGGCAAAGTTCTCTCATTAAAGGAAAGGGAAAGGTGATTTAGATTTACGTAAAGTTGTATTAAGTCTCTTGAAGATGATCTCTAGCTTTCTCTAATCTTTATTAAATGCTATCATGTGAAGGGATTAAAAGTTTCTTAAGTCCATGTTTGAGTTCTTTAAGCCTTCTTTATGATGGAGAAAATTTGAGAGGTATGGAATTTGGAACTCTAGCCTTGCAATAGGATTATTCATAAGGAAGTTGAAGAATTTGAAAGGTGATATCTTCTTTTGAAGTGAACTCCAATAGAAACTACAATAATAGAATGATCAGAAATTCCAGAAGGTAGGAAAATCCAACTTTTTATGGATTTAAAATTTTTATTTTGTTTATTGGACTAAACAACAACTTACATTGTGGAATTAAGATCGAAGAGCCTACAATGTTGGAAGCGTTTTGAGAAGTTATCATGGTTAACATTCCATCTCCCATAACCACCTTCAGATTCATCCAGTGTAAGGTAAGAATTCAAATGACCTCATGTTCAAAATGATGCAAAAGAGAGAGTTAAATCAAGGTCCATTCGTAGTTTCTTCCTTGTATAGTGATTGCTTGAGGCATATGCTATAGTAAGCCAACAGAAATTACTTGTTGAGCTATTTTAGACTCTAATAGATGGAGGAGCCTCTTGAAACTTAGAAAGTTCATTACGATTGAGGGACTTAAGCTTAATTTGATAAATTGCAGGGGCATTATTAGAAGCTGAATCAAAAGTTTGAAGAGTCAAAGGTGTTTTGATAGGTTTATTTAGGGGTTGGAGTTCAATCAAGTGGATACTTGTGGGATTACTAAGGTAGCAGTAGATTTGGACCACTCTTGAGCTATTTCGGAACGAATCCAAATGCGCAGTGTGCAGAGGAGAAGGGGTCCTTAGGCTCAGAAGTAAGCTCATCGTGATTTCTATTAATAAATTTCCTCCCATGCAAATCTAATGTGACTATAGGCCACACGTATCTGGAAGTTCCTTCTTTAAGTCAACGTCAATACACATTTTTGTAAATCCTATTCTTTGCAACGAAACAGTAATCTTGCCCATGCATAAAGTGGAGCTTAAATGATGAGCTCTTTTCTTGAGTAAACAGTAGGTAAAGATTTTTATAGGCTTTGACACTATGAAAAAATTTGCAGTAAGCTTACGGCTTACACTAGAGGAAAGTTCAAGCACAAATTTAAGTGAGATTTTATCTTAAAATCAATTGACAATAAGTGGAGTAGTTTACTAAGCTTATATATTAGTCTTCTTTTTTTCCTTTTTTTTTATATCAAAAGTAGGCAAAACTATCTATTTACTCAATACTGAGCTGTGAGGGTCTGTCACTGTGCAACAAATCTCTCAGTCCAAGTGGTGGAATATACAGTATGTAATAACCATGTAAAAAGCATCGAGCTTGCTTCGCTAAGAAATCCGCACAGCGATTAGTTTCCCTTAGCACGAACCGGAAATGAATGCTTCAGCCCCGTGACAATATGCCTGAATGCTGGTTAGAATATGTTCTTTTTCTTCTTTTTTTAGTGTGCTGACATTCACATGTGATAGTCAAATTGTTGATGATTTTTGGAGTAATATATTTCAGCTTAAAAACATTGTTTTGATCGCCAACAATGATGTTTTTGGAGCAGAGATAGAAGAAGTTCAAGTCGATAGAGGAGGACAAGAGACGAGTGAAAAGGGTAATTAAAAGTAAAGAGGAATTTAGAGAAAGAGGGACAAAAGGAAGAGGAGGGACCACAAAACCTGAGGAAGCTTTGTCCCTAACTTTTACGGAAGCCGAAATGATCGTAACAGTTGAAGTTTCGTCTTGCAAAGTCATTTGGACTGGATTACTTTTACAAATTCGTTAAATTAAATTCAAATCCAAAGGGTCCACACGATTGCTAGCTAGTAGCTAGTATTGAGATTGGCTGATACATCGCACATGACGAGAAACTGTGGGGTCCCAATCAGGAGGAAATTTGGCAGGAATGCCTCTGAATGCAATTGTCTTAATAGCCTTGCTGTCAACCGTTTAGGCCTAACGCAGCTATCTCCCATGTGATTATAATTGTGTTCTTCCACTAGCGTTATCTGAATCTTTGGGCTCCACCAATGGATTATTGGACGAGGACAGCAAACTTTAATGACCACCCATGTCATTGGATTCCTTCATATCTAGGAGTCACAAAAAGCTCCTCCTCTCCTCTAGACTCTCGCCATTTTACTTCTTTTGACGTTCTATATCAAATTTATACAGAGCTAAGCTAGACTCAGTCAAGCTTATGCTCAATGCACTTGATAAGTTTCAATCCATCTCATAGCTCTCCATTAATGGTGACAAAAGCAGCATCACTGTGTCTACAGGCCTTGATTTGTTTGTTAAAGAAGTTATGAAGTAGTCTGGCTTTAAAAAGCTACAACCTCCCATTAAATACTTAAGAATCCTTATTGTGACCTCTAGGCTTCCTTACCAAGACATTCAGCTTCTGTTCGATACCATAAATAAGAAAATTAGAAGTTCTTGAAACAAGTTTCTTTTATTTATAAGTAGATTATAGTTAACTAAGTCAGTCCACTCAAGTATTCAAGTATTTTGGTGCAAATCATCTCTTACTCTCATATAAAATCACTAAGGACATTGAGACACTATTAAAAGATTTTCTCTTGAGTGAGAATCCTTCCGACTGTTCAAATTTTAATATCAAATGGCTAGAAATTTACTACCAATAACATAAGGGTATTAGGATTGAAATCCATTCAAATCTTTAATAAAGTTGTCCTCTTTTTTTTTTTGAAAAGTTAAATTTAAAGTATCATTAATAGTGAAAATAATAATACGGAGAGGAAATACAAAGGAGCTCAAAGACCATAAAATGCTGCGTAGGAATAAATCCAACGGGCATTTCCAAAACGAATAATACTCAGAGTTTAGATATACATCGATAAAAAAAGTAAAAGCTTCAGCAACTTTCTCAACTCTTCAAATGGTTACCGAATTAGGGTTACCATCGATTGGTTCTTTGGAGATGAAGGCTATCATGGAAGCTCCTTCTTCCAACTTCAACTCAAGATCGTTTAAGGTAAGCCCTTAATCCTTTGTCTTTAGCCAAAATCATCTCAGACATTTCTAATTTCGCGCACCTCAGGTTCTAGATCTGCGGAAGAGGAACTGCCCTTGGAGTGTTTACCGGTAAGCTCCTTGACTTTCTTTACTCTTTCTTCCCGCTCTTTTTGTTTTAGGGTAGTGTACATGCATGATTAACCCCCTTCCTGTTCCTTCCCTATCTTCTATTATCCCCTATATACGCCCGTTGATAGCCATTCTTTTGCTGCATTTATTTCCCAACTGATGAATAATCAGTTGCTCTCTGATTTTGGCTAATATAGTGTCAAATAGAGAACATGGGTTCCTTGATTTTCCTAGGAACCTTTTATTATTACGCTCGTTCCAGATTTCTTGAACACTAGTTGCTACTGCCACCATTGTGATTTCCTTGTCATTGATAGCC
>JAOQMM010129921.1:0-15598 GCA_027563515.1 Erythroxylum platyclados | reverse complement strand
GGGGTCGCGCGGGGGCGCCGGTCAGCCGCTCGGCGTCCCCTGACTGGGCGCGCGGGGTGATGGCGCCGGGCGGTGTCGCGGCCTACCGTGGTCGCACGGCGGGAGCGCACGCGTCGCACCGGCCGAGGGGGAGCTCTTGAAGGACGACGACGTGCACGGCCGTCCTCCGGCGGCTTCCGGCCACGGCGGGGTGCCGCAGCCCTACGGCGGTCCTCCGTCCTACGGCGCTCCTCAGCCCTATGGGGTGCCGCAGCCCTGCGGCGGCCCCCCGCCGGGCGGGTATCGAGCGGTGCCCGCTCCGCCGCCGGGCTACGGCTCGGGCTTGAGCGTGTTCCCCAGGCCGTACAATGACGCCACCGCTGCGTGGCTCCTGTGGGTCTTCCTCGCCGGGTTCGGCGCCCACGACTTCTACCTCCGGCGCACCGAGGTCGGGGTGGCCAAGCTCGTGCTCACCCTGGCCGGGTGGGTGACCACGCTGGTGCTGGTCGGGTACGTGCTGCTCTTCGCGGTGTTTGTGTGGTGGATCGTCGACGCGTTCACCATGAACGGCCGGATCCAGCAGGCGTACGCGCACAACCGCGCCATCGGCGCAGCCCTCTGACGGACTGCTGACGAGGCCCGCCGTCGGCGGGCCTGTCGGGTCGGCTGTCCGGGAGCTCGCGGGAGCGGCCCATGGGAGTGACCGTCCGATCACGCTGATGCTGCCACTCCGGCGAGCCGCTGGGCCGGTGACCCGCTCGGCCGGTGACCCGCTCGGCCGGTGACCCGCTCGGCCGCCCCGTCCCCGAAGTGATGACAGAGAGTACTCGTCACGCACCGTGTTCGAGCCCCTAGATTCCGTCACTCGGATCGCCTCTCAGACACGGACGGTGACGCGGTGATGGGTTCGTCGACGCGGCGCGCTACGGGGCTAGGAGCGGCGGCGGCGTGGGATCCGCAACACCCCGTGCTGAAGGTGCTGCGCCGACGCCGGGGGTCGGCCAGCAAGCCGGGCCAGCGCACTGACGGGGCTCGGGTGGCCATCGCCCTCGAGGGCGGGGGCATGCGGGGTGCGATCTCCGCCGCGATGGTCAGCGCTGTCGAGGAGTGCGGCTTCCGGGACGCCATCGACGTCGTCTACGGCACGTCGTCGGGGGCCGTGAACGCCGCCTACTTCGTCGCCGGCACCACCTGGCTGCCCCTGTCGATCTACTTCGACGACCTCCCCTCGCGCACCTTCGTCGACTTCCGCCGGGCGCTGGTCCGCCGTCCCATCATGAACATCGACTACGCCTACGAGGAGGTCGTGCGGACGAGGAAACCCCTCGACCACGCTGCGGTCGTCAGGTCGCCGCTGCCCCTCGTGGTCACCGTGTCCGACGTCGCCTCGCTCACGACGCTGGCGGCCAAGGACTTCACGTCCGCCGAGGACCTGCACTCCGCACTGCGGGCCAGCGCCTGGTTGCCGATCGCGGTGCGTGGGACGACCGAGTTCCGGGGGCGGCGCAGCGTGGACGGGGGAGTGCTCATGGCACACCCGAGGACGCAGGCGCTGCGCGACGGCGCGACGCACGTCCTGTCGTGCAGCACCAAGCCCATGGGCTCGCCGCGCGGCGGCGTCCGCCTGGGGACCCGGATGGTGATCCGCTACCTGGACCGGCTCGAGCCGGGGCTGGGAGCGGGCTACCGCCGTGCTCTGGAGGCGCTCAGGGACGACCAGGGCGACCTCGCGCGGCAGAGGGTCTCGCCTGCTCCCCGGGGACCCTGGGTGCTCGACGCTGCCCCGCTGCCCGGTACCGAGCCGCTGGGGCGTCAGGAGATGCGGCCGTGGAAGATCCTCCAGGCCTGCCGGGACTCGTTCACGCTCATGGCCAGCATGCTGGAAGGGGTGCCCGAAGCGGCGGTCCGCAGCGGACAGGTGTCGTCCGTGCCTCGACTCGCCCTCGTGAAGGGCGGTCGGCCATGGGCGTGACCCTGTCGGAGCTCATCGCCGGCGTCCAGGCCGCTGTGCAACCGGGCGCCACCGCCGGCGCGGACGTCGAGCGGCTCGGAGACCAGGTGGGCCGGGTGCTGGTCGCCCAGGCGAAGCGCGACGCGCTCGCTGCGGCGCACGCCCTCCCCGCTTCCAAGAAGGCTCCCCGAGGTGCCGGCGCCCTGGCCACCGTGTGGGCCGGCGCGGCCAGCATGCCCACCACCGCGGCTGACGCAGCGCTGGTGGAGCCGGCGGTCGACTGGGACGACCTTTGCACGGCGGTGGTCCGCCCGCTCCCGCCGGGTAGCGCCGGCTGGCGCAGAGGCCTGCGCGCCGTGGGGGGCTTCCTGTGCCTCACATGGTTCGGCCTGCGGGCCTCGGAGCACATCCGGACGAGGTCGGAGGCCCGCTGGGTGAGCGACGCGGGGCACGACTGCGCCCGCCTGTGCAAGCCCCTCGTGGCTGATGGAGACGTCGCTGGCCTGCTCAGGGCCCTGCTCTGGCCCAGCGAGGAAGGCTCCCAGGACATCTACCGCACGTCCGTCATGGGTGCGGACCTCGCCTTCCACCGGCACGGCACGACCTCGTCGATCCTCCGTGTCGACAGGCTCCCCGAAGACCCGCTGGCCGTGAAGGTGCTCCTCCCGCCCTTCCAGAAGGTGCCGGCGATCGCAGCGTCCGCACGGACACACTTCGCGACCTACCGGGGGCTGGCGAAGAAGGGCGGCGCGGCCGACCTGGTCGACGTGCGCGGGAGCAGCGAGCGCTGGGTGCTCATGGACTTCGTGCCCGGCATCACCTTCGCCGAGTACCTCAGGCTCCCCGAGCTCATCCGCCACCGGGCGACCGTCCGGGGCGAGCGCGAGTCGGTCAGCATCCTCGACGCGCTGACGGAGGAGGTGCGCTCCGCCGAGGCCGTCCCCGCTGCGCGCCGACTGGTGGAGCGCATCAGGCGGCAGCCGGAGGACATGACGCTCGACGAGCTCCTCGCCGTCGTCCGGGTCGCGTGGCTGTCAGCGGACCTGCCCCGGGTGAAGAGCTGGGTGGAGTCCATCGCCACGTCGGCCCGGCAGCGCCAGCTGGGCGCGTCAAGTCGACTGCTCCGCTTCGAGGAGTTCGGAGGCGGCGTCACGGCGGGCCGCACCAAGGTGGAGCTGCTGGTCGACGAGCTGCGCACCGCGGCGAGGGACGCCCCCGACATGGTGCAGGTGGTGCTCGACTCCTGTCCTGAGCAGCTCGACGACGGCTCGTGGCGCTACGTCAGCCTGCAGGACCTCGAGCTCGGCTCGGGCGCCACCCTGATGTCGCTCGCCACGGCGCAGCGCGCGGTGCGCCTCCTGTGGCGCGCTGAGCGCCTGCAGGAGCAGCAGCCCTCCGCGGACCTCATGATGGTGCGGCTCCACCACCTGGCTCCGGCCCTCTTCGCCGTCCTTGAGCGCCTCAGGGCGGCCAGAGCCGAGGGGGAGGGGGCGGACGGCGGGAAGACCGGTCTCGTCCACGCCGACCTCGCCCCGTCGAACCTCATCGTGGCGGTGGAGGAGTCCGCCATGAAGCTGACCGTGGTCGACTTCGGCCGGAACTACCTGCACACGCGGTCGGTCTCGGGCCAGCAGGGCCGGGACGCGCTGTTCGTCGCACCTGAGGTGCTCGAGAACGAGAAGGACGTCGAGTCAGCGGACTTCTACTCGCTGGGTCAGCTCCTGGTCGCGGCCGCGGGGGCGGAGGTGGAGCCCGGCGGAGTGGTGCCGGACGCGCTTTACCCGTACACGCCGATCATCGCGCGGTTCTGCGAAGACCTCGTGCAGGTCAACCCGGAGCGCCGGCTCCTGCTCTACGGCGGTGGCCGGCGCGCCCGCGTGACGGTCCCGGAGCTGCGCTCCGTCTTCATCCACGAGGTCGACGTCGTGCAGAAGGCCCTCACGTTCGACTCATCGCTGGAGAAGTCCAGGCCCAGCTACCTCGTCAGGCGCATCCCGCGGCCCTTCGCGGCCCCCGTGCTGCAGATCCGCCTGCTACGAGGCCTGCAGGAGGCGGCTTCGAAGGGCACGCGCACCGGACGCGACCCTTTGCTGAGAAACGCCCGCGACCTCATGGCCTGGTCGGTGATCAGCGCGGCGCTGACGGTCTTCGTCGGCGCCGCTGCCACGGACGCCGTCCTCGGCCTGTTCGGCATCGGGGGTGGCACGTCGCCGCTGCAGTGGCTCACAGCACGGGTCGGCGAGGCGGTGGGGTGGCAGGAGCCGGCGTGGCTGGCCCACCTCACCCATCGCGACTTCTCCCGCGACGACGTCCCCGCCCTCATCGTGGGCTACAGCTACTTGCTCGTGGGGGCGCAGTACTACCAGGCGCTCTTCTCGGGGACGTCCCCTCTCCTCGGCGCCCATCGGCGCGCTGCCGGGTGGCGGAGCCGGCTGGCGGCCTTCGTCGTCCGGGTCCAGATCTTCTCGGCGCCGGTGCTGGTGGGTCTCGTGGTCTTCGGCGACACCGAGTGGTGGCCGCAGGCCGTGGTCATCGGTCAGCTGTTCGTGTTCGTGTGCAACGTCGCCGTCGCCACGTTCCTGCGGGCCACGTTCCGCGCCGCCCGGGTCGCGGAGCTGTCGACCGTCCCGTCGGACGAGAGCCGGATCACCGGCTGGTACAACTTCCGCCGCTGGTGGCCCAGCTCGCTCATCTACGCGGTGGTCACCGGTCTGGTCGCCTACTTCCTCCTGACGGAGCAGTGGCAGGATCGAGCCTTCTACACGACCGTGGTGGCGGGGTTGAACGTCGTGCTCTTCTACTTCGTGAAGTGCGGCCTCGACGCCCCCATCGTCCGTGTCGCGATCACCCGCGGCTGCCTGGCAGCCGAGCGGCTGCGCGCCTGGCACGGCGATCCCTCTTCCAGCGCCACCGGAGTCGCAGGACACTCAGCGGCCCCGAGCGAGGTCATCGACCTTCGTGAGACCAACCCGCGGCCGGCCACGGGACGCGTCGGCGCGAGCTCCGCCGGAGGTCAGGTGACGCCGTAGCCGGCGTGGCTGGAGCCACGGGGACGGTATCGGCTCTGGAGTCGGCCTGGATTAACCGCGCTGGGAGCTCGGGGGCGGCCGAAGTTCCTGAGCGAGGTCGGCGTCAGCGAAGAAGGCCGCAGGCATGAGGTATCCGCCGGTCTACCCGGCACTTCCACCCCGTCCTGTTCGTAGTGTCCCGCTCGTCAGCGGCGTGGCGCTGATCGAGGCGTGACAGCTAGCCCGCCACCGCTGTGAACCGCATCCAGTGCTGCGCCCAGCGCCACCGCGCCGCCAGCCGCAAACGCCGCCCGCTGCACACCATCCAGGCCGGCACCGCCACCAGCCGCGTCCGCAGCGTTGTGGCCGCACTCGCACCAGCTGCACGCCTGCGACGTGACCGAGTTGCTAGGTGCTGCCGGTGATCGGCGTGGTGGTCAACGCACTGCTGTTTACGAACCTGGACTCGACGGCGCTGGAGCTGGGCGCCGCGTGAATGGTGCTCGGCCTGGTGCTGCTGCTGTGGAGGACGCGGCTGTTCCGCGTCCCTCCGCCGCCGCTGACCGAGCCGGCCCTCACCGACTGAGGGCTCCTCGGCCGTCTGCTGGTGGACCTCGGGACCTGGGATCGCGCGGATGCACCTCGCTCTGCAGCGGGTCGGGCACCATGCCCCGGTGATCTCCTCGCGCCTCTCGCTGCTGGTCGCCGTCGTCGTGGCGGTCGCGCTCGCGGCGCTGGCGCTGGCGTGCCTCGTCGCACTGCTGCAGCACCCCGTCCAGCACGCCGCGTGGCGCACCGGTCTGAGCGCGGTGGCGCTGACGGGGGTGTGGTGGCTGCTCAACGGTCCCCTCGAGGGGCCGACGCTCGTGGTGGTCAGCCACAGCCACGGCTTCACCGCCGGTGACGCGCTCGGCGTCCCGGCGCTGCTCCTCGGTGGGGCGGTGCTCGGCCTGGCCGTCCGGACCTGACCGGGCCCTCGAGCCGGTCGCAGCCAGCCTCCTGCTCTGCGTGCCTGCTCGCTCGCTGAGGGTGTCCGGCTTCCGCCGTGACGTCCCGGAGTGGGCTGAAAGGGGTGGCTTGCGACCGGAGCTCGCGCGGGGCGCGGATAGAGTTCCGACCGCCTAGTGGGGGAGGACCATGGCACGCGCGTTGATCACCGGGGTGACGGGACAGGACGGCTCGTACCTGGCTGACCTGCTCCTCGGCAAGGGCTACGAGGTGCACGGCGTCGTGAGGCAGCCGGCTCCTCTCGACACCTCCCGCATCGAGCACCTCGTCCGCGGCTCGCAGGCGGCAGGGGGGTCCTTCTCGCTGCACTACATGGACCTCACCGGCGTCGACCGGCTCGTCGCCCTCCTGCGCGCGGTGGAGCCCGACGAGGTCTACCACCTCAGCGCGCCGTCCCACGTCCGCGGAGTCCTCGACGACCCGGACTACGTCGACGACATCTCCGGGCTCGACACCACGCGCCTCCTCGAGGCCATCCGCCTCACCGACGGAGGCTGCAGGTTCTTCCAGGCGTCGAGCGCCGACATGTACGCAGCCTCCGACGCCCCGCGCGACGAGGCCCCGCCCTTCGAGCCGCGGAGCCTGTACGGCGCCGCCAAGGTCTACTCGCACTGGATCACCAAGATCTACCGCGAGTCGCACGGCGTCTTCGCCGTCAACGGCGTCCTGTACGACCACGACTCCCCGCGCCGCAGCGAGGCCTACGTCTCGCGGCGCATCACCCGCGCCGCCGCGCGGGCGGGGCTCGGCCAACCCGCTCACCTCGAGCTGAGCGGCCTCGACGTCCCGCAGGACCTGGGGTACGCGAAGGAGTACGTCGACGCGATGTGGCGGATGCTGCAGCTGGACGAGCCCGCGGACTGCGTGGTCGCCACCGGCACGTCGACCACCCTGCGCGACTTCGCGGACCACGCGTTCAGCGCCGTCGGCCTGGACTGGCGCGACCACGTCTCGGTGGTCGACGACGACGAGGGCGGCCAGCGCAGCCCCTCACCGGTGGGCGACACCTCGAAGGCGGCCGAGCTGCTGGGCTGGACGCCGCAGACGCTGGTGCCTGACCTGGCGCGCCTCATGGTGGACGCCGACCTGGACGACCTGAAGACGGAGGCCCTGACCCGTGGCTAGCACCATCCCCCCGATCGACCGCGCCGCGCGCGTGTACGTGGCGGGCCACCGCGGCCTCGCCGGCTCGGCCATCTGGCGGGCCCTCGAGCGCGCCGGCTTCACCGACCTCGTGGGCGCCTCGTCCTCCGAGCTCGACCTGCGAGACCGCGAGGCCACCGCCGCCTACCTGCAGGAGGTGCAGCCCGAGGTCATCGTGCTGGCGGCCGCTCGCGTCGGCGGGATCCTGGCCAACAACACCTACCCGGCCGACTTCCTCTCGGACAACCTGCGGGTGCAGGTGAACGTCATGGACGCCGCTGCCGCGCTCCGGGTGCCGCGGCTGGTCTTCCTCGGCTCCTCCTGCATCTACCCCAAGTTCGCCGAGCAGCCGATCCGCGAGGAGAGCCTGCTCACCGGCGCGCTGGAGCCCACCAACGACGGCTACGCCATCGCGAAGATCGCGGGCATCCAGCAGGTGCAGTCGGTGCGCAAGCAGCACGGCCTGGCGTGGATCAGTGCCATGCCGACCAACCTGTACGGGCCCGGGGACAACTTCCACCCCACGCACAGCCACGTCATGCCGGCGCTCATCAGGCGCTTCTCCGAGGCTGCGGCCGCGGGCGCCCCCGAGGTGGTCCTGTGGGGCAGCGGCACGCCGCGGCGCGAGTTCCTGCACGCCGACGACCTCGGCGAGGCGGTCGTGCACCTCATCGACCACTACGACGACCCGCAGATCATCAACGTGGGCGTGGGTGAGGACATCACCATCCGCGAGATGGCGGAGGTCGTCGCTGACGTCGTGGGCTACCGCGGCGAGCTGGTGCAGGACACCTCCAAGCCCGACGGGACGCCGCGCAAGCTGCTCGACGTCTCGCGCATCAACGCCCTCGGCTGGAAGGCGCGGATCGACCTGCGCGAGGGCCTCGCGGACACCTACCGGTGGTTCGTCGAGCACCACTCGGAGGCCCGTCTCGCCTGACGGACGGACCTCGGCGCTCGCCTCCGGTGGCATCCTTGAGGTGGCGGGCGCACCGAGCCGCCCCGCGGGCAGCGCCCGCACGCGCCGTGAGCCACGACCCGTGACGGAGTGCTGGAGATGACCGGACCGAGCGAGCAGCAGCCCCCTGCACCCGACCGCCCGGAGGGGGCGACCAGCCGCCGCCGGGCTCTGCTGGCCATCGCCGGGTCGGCGGGCCTGGTGGGCCTGGCCGCGTGCGACAGCACGTCCGCGCCCCAGGGCGCTGACGCGAGCGGCGGCGCCACCGGGCCTGGCCCCGTGCCCGGCTCCAGCGGTGGTCCCGCCGATCCGGGGGCGCGCGTCACGGTGGCCGACGTCAGGCAGTACGGCGCTGTCGGTGACGGCGAGACCGATGACAGCGCCGCCATCGAGCAGGCCATCGCTGCGGTCAGCACCGGCGGTGAGGACTTCGACGGCGGCGTCGTCTACTTCCCCTACGGCACGTACGCCTGCGCCAAGGGCCTGCAGGTGCCGGCCCACGTGTACCTGCGCGGTGACACCCCGTACGGCTGCCGCCTGGTGTGCACCTCCTCGGACCGCATCGACGCCTTCATCACCATGGGCGTGGCCGAGGAGATCTCCACCTTCACCGGCGTGGAGAACATGACTGTCGACTCCGGCCGCAAGGCCGACGTCGGGATCTACCTCTACGGGCCCCAGGAGGGGTCCGGCCTGAACCGCGTCACCGCGGTGAACAGCCTCGTGACCGGCGTCCACGTCGACACTGAGGGGGTCGTCGGGGCCTCCAACATGATGGAGATCGCCCGCTGCTGGATCTGGGTCGAGGGCCAGGAGGCGGTGCAGGGCCTCTACCTCACCGGCGGCACCTGCACGATCCGCAGCACGACCTTCGTCTGCACCAACCGCGAGGGCGCCGCCCCGGCGGGGTCCGCCGGCATCAAGGCCGTGGGCGCGCAGTTCGTCGCCGACAACGTCAACTGCGAGCAGTGGGACGCCGGCTTCGACCTCACGCGGTGCGCCGCCGACCTGCGCAGCGTGTCGACGTACTTCTGCGCCACGGGAGTGCGGACCTCGGAGGACTCCTCCGACCACCGCCTGCACGTGGTCAACGCCCTCTTCGACTCCACGTCCGCCGCCGACGTCGACGACCGGGGCAACGGGGTCACCATCCGCCGCGCCAACGCCTACGCGAGCTTCGGGGCGCTCTCCAACGACCGCGCCTTCCAGTACGGGCAGCGGGCGCTGGGGGCGCAGCAGATCTACCAGTCCGACGACGCCCGGGCGGCCATCGGCTTCACCTCGCCGGCCAACGCCGACACCGCCCTGCTGAAGACGAGCGTGCTCGGCGGTGGGCAGTGGCGCGTCGCGTCGGTCGTCGACGTCGACGGCACCAACGGCCCTGCCGACGCGGCGTGGAACGGCGCCCACCACCGCATCGGTGACTACCACCTCTGGGTGGACGCGCAGGACCGGCTGCGCATGAAGCGCGGGGCCCCCACCTCCGACGGAGACGGCGCCGTGGTCGGTGCCCAGGCCTGAGCAGGCCGGGGCCGCCGACGCGCAGGCGGTGCGCCAGCCGCCATCAGTGTCGTCGAGGGACCGGTGGCAGCGCCGGGAGTGGCATCGTGTGACCGTGCAGCGAGCAGACGTGGTGGTGGCGACCAACTTCGTGCCCCCCTACCGCGTCCCGGTGTTCGAGGCGCTGGCCCGGCGCGTCCCGGGGCTGGCGCTGGTGGTCGACACCGCCGTCGAGCGCAACCGCGCCTGGGCCCCGTCGCAGATTTCGGTCCCGCAGCACCGCACCCGTGGGATCTCCGTGAGCCGCGGGGTGGCCACGGCCGCCGGTCGGGAGACCCGCGAGCTGCACCTGCCCGTCGGGCTGCCGCTGCTGCTCACCCGGCTCCGCCCGCGCGCGGTGGTCAGCTCCGAGATGGGGCTGCGCAGCTGGCTGTGCGCGCTCTGGTGCCTGGTGGCGCGCCGCCGGTTCTACCTCTGGCTGACGCTGTCCGAGCGCACCGAGTCCCACCGCCCCGCGTGGCAGCACGCCTCCCGCAGGCTGCTGGCGCGGCTGGCCAGCGGCGCGGTGGTGCACAGCGACAGCGCTGCGCGCTACGCCCGCTCGCTGCGCCGGGACCTGCCCCTGGTGCAGCACCCGCAGGTCACCCCGGTCGCCGAAGGGCGGCGACCCGTCACGGGTCGCCGTCGCACCGGTGAGCTGCTGTGCGTGGGCCAGCTGGTCGAGCGCAAGGCGGTCCTGCCGGCGGTGCAGGCCCTCGCCGCCGCAGACCTCCAGACCCCGGTGCACCTGCACCTGGTGGGGGAGGGACCGCTCGCCGGTGCCGTCGCCGCTGTCACCGGACCCGGCCTGACCACCACGCTGCACGGCCACGTGCCCTACGAGCAGGTGCAGCGCTGGTACTCCTCCGCCGACGCGCTGCTGTTCCCCTCGCTGGAGGACGAGTGGGGGCTGGTGGTCAACGAGGCGCTCGCCGCGGGGATGCCGGTGCTCGGCAGCTCGGGGGCCGCCGCCGTGCCCTCGCTCGTCGAGGACGGCGTGAACGGGCGCGTGCACGAGCCGGGTGACGCCGCCGGCCTCGTCGCGTCGGTGCGCTGGCTGCAGGCGCTCACCGACGAGGAGTACGAGGCCGTCTCGCGCGCGGCCGCCAGCTCGGTGGAGAGCGCCACCGTGGACGGGCTCGCCGACGCCCTCAGCCAGATGCTCGGCGGCCGACGCGGGGCCTCAGCGTGAGCCGTCCACGGACGCCCGTGCGGACCCCCGACGGGCGCCTGTCGCGTGACGCCCAGGCGGAGCGCACGGTCGACGCGGTGAGCGAGGGGCGTCACGGCAGGGCTGCGCGAGCGGCTCGCGCCGCGCGTTCCAGCTGGCACGGCCTGCTGCCCGTGCGGCCGCTCAAGCTCGACGTGCTCGACATGCCCCTGCTGCTGGCGCTCGTGGTGGTGCCCCTCAACAGCGAGGCGGGGCTGGGGCCCCTGGTGACGGCGAACACCAAGGGGATGGCCCTGGGCCTCGTCCTGCTCGCCGCCATCGCCATCGGCACCACCTGCTACCGCTGGCGGCCCACCGTCCGCGCCTACGGCGCCGTGATGGTCTACGCCGCCATCCTGCTGCTCGCCTCCCTGCAGCGGCCCCTCCCCAGCCAGCGCTACGTGCTCCTCGCGACCTTCCTCGTCCTGGTCAGCGGCTTCGTGGTGCACGAGGCGCACCGACCGGGCCGGTTCTTCGGCATCGTCTTCTGGGCGAGCACCGCCCACCTCCTCATCGCCGCGTCGACCGGCAAGAAGGCCGACTGGGGTGACGGGGTGCTCCGCCTGTCCGGCGGCTCGCACCCCATCACCCTCGGCTTCGAGTCGGCGTGCGTGCTCATCGTGGCCATCGCCTACGCCTGGCGGTCGGCAGCGCCGCCCGCGGTGCGCATCGGCTTCGGCGCTGTCGCGGCCCTGGCCGTCTACACCCTCAACGGCGCGTCGTCCCTGCAGGGACTGCTCGGCGGGCTCGCGGCGGCGGCGCTGGTCGTCATGCTCATCCCGGGCCGCGCGCAGGTCGGCAGGGTGCTGGCCGCGGTGGCGGGGGCCGTGCTCGTGTGGACCTTCGCCTCCACCGGTCTGCTCGCCTTCATCACCGAGGGCCGCGACCCGAGCGCCCTGCGCACCGCCACGGGCCGCACCGACATCTGGGAGCGGCTGATCAGCGAGCTGCTCGCCGGCCGCGGCGGAGGACCGCTCGGCTACGGCTTCTCCGCCATCAGCGACGGCACCGGCCCGGACGCCGAGCTCTTCCGCGCCTCGCTGCGGCAGAACGCCGAGAACTCCGTGCTGCAGGTGCTGGTCGACGCCGGCCCCGTCGGGCTCACCGCATGGCTGGTGGTCCTGGTGCTGGCCGGAGTCGCCGTGTGGCGGGCGGAGCGCACCACACGCTCGCTGGTCCTGTCGTCGCTGCCCATCCTGCTGGTCTCCTTCGCCGCCAGCGGTGGCCTCTCGGGCGAGGGCGTGCAGTGGTGGTGGCTGCTGGCCCTGTGGGCCCTGGCGCGCAGCGTCCCGGCCGCACCGCGCGAGGAGCCGACCCCTCCGGCTGCCGACCGCGCGCTCAGCAGCCGGGCGTGACCACCAGCGACTTCAAGGTGGCCGCCACCTGGTAGGGGATCATCTTGACCACGGCCTGGCGGTCGGTGGGCGCCTCCACCATGCCGAGCTGCCCGTCCCAGCACCTGTCGAACCTGTCCTGGGCGCGCAGCACCTGGTCTGCGGTGACCACCACGTCGATCGTCGTCCAGCCCTGGCTGCGCGCGTACTCGGTGGCCGCCTGCGCCTCGCCCTGCGTGGAGGCGGGGTCGGGGACGAAGCAGAGGTGCTGCTGCACGGCGCGGGCGAGGAACTCCGGGCACTGCTGACCGGCGGTGGGCAGGGACAGCATGAGCACCGAGCCGGGGTTGTCCTGCACCACCTCGACGCCGCGCTGGAGCCGCGACGTGCCGTCGAGGCCGCCGAGCACCACCACCGCCTGCGGCCTGTCGACCGGCTGGGCGCTGGGGAAGACGAACAGCCTCACCAGGGTCGCCGCCGCCGCCACCGCCAGCACGGCGAGCACACCCACGACCACCACCCAGGTGCGCGGTCGGCGCGACGTGAGCTGGACCCTCCGGACTGCTGACATGCTCTCCCCCTGTCGGCGGTCGGGCGGACGCGTGCGTCCCGCCCCCGCGCACAGGATGGCGGAGATCGGTCGCGGGGCGTGAACCCGCTGCGTCCCGCACTGGTCCACCCGGGTCGAGCGTCGCGGGGTGCGACGCCGGCTGTGCCACCATCGGGGAGGAAGAGGGGGAGATCCATGGGCTTGTCGAGCTACTTGCGCGTCCTGTGGCGCCGCCGTGTCACCGTGCTGGCCACGGTGCTCGTGGCGCTGGTGGTGGGCGTCGGGCTGACCTCCCTGACCACGCCGCAGTACACGGCGCGCACCCAGCTCTTCGTCGCCATCGGGGGCGCCGGCAACACCGGTGACCTCGTGCAGGGAGACAGCTTCGCCCGGGCCCGGCTGCAGTCCTACGCGCAGCTGGTCACGAGCCGCCGGGTGCTCCAGCCCGTCATCGACGAGCTCGGCCTGCAGACCGACTACTACTCCCTGGCCTCCACGATGTCGGTGAACGCGCCCCTCGACACGGTCCTGATCGACATCGCTGTGTCCAACCCCAACCCGCGCCTGGCCACCAGCATCGCCAACGCCGTCGCGCAGTCGATGGTCACCGTGGCGCCCGCCTTCGACGTGCTGGGCCAGGGCAACGGCACCGACGCGGTGCCGCGCGTCGACATCACCGTGGTGGACGAGGCGCAGGAGCCCACGGTGCCCAGCTCTCCCAACACCTCCGCCAACCAGCGGATCGCCCTGCTGCTCGGCATCGTCGCCGCGGTCGCCCTGGCCTTCGTCAGGGAGCGCTTCGACGGTCGCCTGCTCGACGCGGAGGGCGTCGCCGACGTCGTCGGCGCCGACCCGCTGGGCGAGGTCCCGCTCGACGCCGGCCTGGGACAGGCCGGTGGCGCTGTGGCACCCAGCACCGCCCGCGCCGTGCGCCGCCTGCAGAGCACCCTGACCAAGTCCCTCGAGGGCGGTCGCGTGCGGAGCCTGCTGGTGACGTCCGCCCTCCCCGGCGAGGGCAAGACGACGGTCGTGGCAGCTCTGGCGACCGCTCTGCACGAGGCGGGCACGAGGGTGCTCGTGGTCGACGCGAGCGACTCCGGCGACCTCGCGGCCCTGGCGGACCGCGGCGCAGCGCCCGGCCTGGGGGAGGTCCTCGACGGCCGCCTCGCCTTCGACGAGGTCGTCGTGTCCTGGGGCCTGCGCGGCGCGGGCCTGGAGCTGCTGCCGGTGGGGGAGCGCGACACCTCGCTCCCGCTCCCGGTGGACAGGCTGGCCAAGCTGGTCCGGACCGAGCTCGAGGGCCAGTACGACCTGGTCCTCGTCGACGGCGCCGACCTGCTGGCCTCCTCGACGGCGTCGGAGGTCTCGCGCGTCGTCGACGGCGTGGTGCTGGTCGCTGCGGCCGGGAAGGTCCGTCGCGCCGAGGTCCGCCAGGCGGTGCAGGTCCTCGACGACGAGGAGGCGGCCGTGGTCGGCGTGGTCGTCAACGCCAAGAAGCAGCCCCGCCAGCGCACCGACCGCGCGTCCCTGCGCGAGCGCGCCGCGCGCTGAGCTGACCGTCGCGCTCCGGGCTCAGCTCGAGGGCCGGGTGCGCCGTCGGCGCAGCGCCCGCTTGCTGGCCACCGCCTGCGGGTTGTGACGCACCAGGACCTTCGCCAGGTCCAGCGGCCCCAGCTCGCTGCGGGCGCGTCCGCTCTCGACGGGCCCGCCCGAGCGCAGCGCGGCGTGGATCCCCGCCAGGCGGCGCCCGACGGCGACCACCCCGAAGTCGTCCAGCGCGTCTCGCTCGGGGGAGCCCGCCGCCGGCACCGCGGCGGTCCAGGTGCGGCAGGCGGAGACCCAGTCCTGCTCGCTGCGGGCCAGGTGGAAGTCGGGGCGCCGGGAGAACTGGTGGGGCGTGTTGTCGCGCATCGGGCGGTTGCGGTACACGACCGGCACGCCGCACAGGAGCGCTTCGGTCACCACGTTGCCGAAGGACTCGCCCTGCTCGGCGTCGAGCGCGAACACGTCCGCCGCCCAGTACAGGCGCCGCACGGCCTCGTCGTCCCCGAGGGGCGCGAGGGGGCGGTACCCGGGGTGCCGCACCAGCTGCTCGTGCAGCTCCTGGGGCACCCCCGCGCACACCAGCTGCTCCTGTGCGCCCAGCGCCGCAGCGAGCGGCTCGTAGGACGCGCTCCACTTGCCCATCAGGGGCGAGCCCAGCCGCAGCAGCACCCGCTGTCGGTCGACTCCGAGCCAGCTCCGCGCCTCGGCGCGCTCGGAGGAGCTCGGCAGCCTGAAGAACTCGGTGTCCTGGGGGTTGGGCACCACGAACGTCGGCGTCGGCGGGCGGAACGCGGTGTTGGCGAGGTACTGCGCCTTCAGCCAGGGCCCCAGCAGGCCGACGCCCCGAGGGCCCGGCCACCCGCCGACCACCTCCAGGGGCTCCCCGAAGACGTTGTGCGTCAGCAGGGTCGGACGGGTGCCTCCCGCCCGCGCGGCAGCCGCCACGTCGGCGAGGCAGGCGACCTCCTCCGGTGTCCAGACCCCGTGGTGGTAGTGCACGACGTCGTCGTCGGCCAGCGGCGGCAGCGCGTCGAGCAGCTGCCCGACGGCGGAGAAGGCGCTCCTGCGGTCGGCGTGGACCCCGTACCCGGCCACGAAGCTCACGCGGTACCCGGCGGAGGACCACGCGCGCCCCGTCATGAGCGCGCTGCGCGACGTGCCGCCGAGGGACCCGTCGCGGAAGACGACGACGGCGGCGCTCACCGGCCCTCCGACGTCTCGGAGGCACCTGCCGGGACCTCTCCGGCGTCCCCGCGCCGGTCCTGGCGGCGCAGCAGCGCCACCAGCCACACCAGGGACACGCCGTTGTTGACCGCGGCGCCGGCCGCCAGGCCGGGAGCTCCCAGGGCGGTGCCGGCGGCGGTCGCCGCGCC
>JAOQMM010129869.1:0-15614 GCA_027563515.1 Erythroxylum platyclados | reverse complement strand
GGGAACAACTGTAATGGGAAGCACTCCAACGGTTCATGTTTTTCAATTATAATTTCTTCCAAAGAAGAGCCAAGTTGCCTAATCTTTTCCAGTATAGATTCTTGGATGTTAATGATTGCGAGACAGTTGGAACTATGGAAGTAGGGCCGATCACCATTAATTAATTCTAGTGAAGAAAGGTTGGGAGCATGTGGAAGTGGAACACAATTTTGAAGCTGTGGAGAATTCTGAATCACAAGCTTTGTCAAAGAGAGAAGACGACTAGGTAGAGCGCCTTTTAAATTCAGACAATTTATTACCTTGAGCTTTTTGAGACAAGGAAATGCTCCACTTTCTAACCAATTTGGAAAGCTACTACCTCCGTAACCATCGATTGAAATGACTTCTATTTCTGTGTGAGGCTCCAAACCATCAAGCACAACCTTTTGATGATGTGGATCATCAGTATCACCTTTCCAATGTAACCCCAACTTCTTAAGTTTCTTCTTACACTTGATCTTGGCTTCCAAAGCGTCTTTGGCGTTCACCACATTTTGAAGATTATGAATTCTAAACGTTCCTCCAAGATGTTGAAGGCTCCCCAATTCTTTAACTCCACAACCCTCCCGCTTTCCCACAAAGAAATCAGTTAAGGTTTGCAGCTTTATCAGTTTGCCCATATTTGGAGGCATCTCTTGCAATTTTGTTCCTTGAATATCAAGATAGCGCATATTAATCAACCTTCCCATATTAGTCGGCAACTTAGCAAGATTTACGCACCAAGTTAATTTCAAAGTTTGTAAATTGTAGAAACTACACAAACATTCAGGTAAACTTTGGATTGATGTTGAAGAAAGATCCAAATATCTCAAATGTTCCAAATGGCTGAATGAACTGGGAAACTTAACCACATTCCAACATTGGGACAAGGATAGCACTCTTAATCGTTGCTGATTTAGAAATAAATTAGGAATCATCTCCTGCAGCTCCCATTCTGTATTATACACGGATGTTGTGATCCTACAACTGGAAAGTGCTACATGTCCCGAAATGTGGTGTTTGGTAAAGCCTCTTCATGGTGGTCCTCGAACAAGGAAGTATTGCCAGATTCAAATGTTTTCAAAGATGTGGGGTAATCTTTTCAAACCTAGTTGAAAATTAATGAACCTAAAGCTACAGATGATGATTTTGATGGAGGTGTATCTTAAAATCTATGGCAAACAGGTGTGCATCATCGACCAATTAAAGATGATGATTAAGTTCCGCTTCAACGATCAACTAGAGTCAGAAAGCAAAACCCCAAGTATGCCAATGCTGCCATTTTCAAAGATATCAAAGACTCTGAGACGTTTGAGGAAGCATCTCAGAATTCAAAGTGGACTGAAACTATGGAAGAGGAACTTGCTCCATTACAACAAAATCAAACTTGGGAACTTGTGCCCAAGCCAAAAGATGTGAAGCCTATTTCGTGCAAATGGGTGTTTAAGATTAAACACCGAACAAATGGATCAATTGAAAGATACAAAGCTCGCCTTATAGCTCGTAGGTTCTCTCAACAATATGGGCTGGATTATGACGAGACATTTAGCCTAGTTGCAAAGCTTACAATTGTTCGGGTCTTGCCCTTGTTGCCAACAAAGATTGGAGTTTATGGCAAATGGATGTCAAGAATGCGTTTTTGCACGGTGAGTTGGATCGAGAAATTTGCATGAACCAACCAATAGGCTTCCAAAGTCAAGATCATCAGGAATATGTGTGCAAGCTCTGAAAGGCTCTCTACGGATTAAAACAGGCACCGAAAGCTTGATATGATAAAATTGTTGAATTTCTTACCTTTAGTGGTTTTGTGGTGACTCCTGCTGATTCTAGTCTGCTTATCAAATCTAATGGAAGAAAATTAGCTATTGTGCTAGTATATGTGGATGATTTTATTGTAATAGGAGATTGGGAGGAAGAAATTCTTTGTACAAAGAAGAATTTATCTGTTCATTTTCAGATGAAAGAACTTAGACAACTGAAGCACTTTCTTGGTTTGGAGATTGATTGTACTAAAGAAGGAATTTTTCTCCATCAGCAAAAGTACTCTAGAGATTTGTTGAAAAAATTTGGAATGCTTGAGTGCAAGCCAATTGTTACTCCGATGGAGCAAAATTCCAAAATATGTGCTCATGAAGGAAGAGAATTAGAAGATGCAACAATGTATCGACAATTAGTGGGCAGTCTGATTTATCTTACTTTAACCAGGCCTAATATTTCTTATTCAGTTGGTGTAGTGAGTCGATATATGTAAAATCCCAAAAAGCCTCATTTAGAACTGGTGCGGCGAATACTGAAATATGTGAAGAGCACCCTTGATTATGGTATTTTGTATTAAAAAGATGGAGATTGCAAGCTTGCTGGACGATGCTGATTACAGGGGTGATTATGATACCCTGCATTCAACTACTGGTTATGTCTTTATGTTAGGATCTGGTGCAATCTCTTGGTTCAGCAAATGATAACAAATTATGTCTTTCTCAACAGCTGAAGCAGAGTATAGAGCAGCAGCAACAGCTGCTCAAAAAAGCACTTAGGTTACGTAATTGTTGAAAGATTTATGTCAATCAATTGATTATGCAGTTACTCTGTATTACAATAATCGATCAACAATCTGTATGGCAAAAAATCCTGTTTTTCACGCAAAAACTAAACATGTGGCAGTTTGTTATCACTTTATCAGAGAGAAGGTTCTGCAAGATGAAATTGAGTTGAAGCAAATTAAGACAAAAGACCAAACTGTTGATCTGTTTATGAAAGGCTTGAATGGCAGTAAGTTTGCAAATTTTCATTGTCAGCTTAGCATGATGAGAAGAGCAGAAGCTGGTGTTGAGGTGGAGTGTTAAATGGAACACCAGCTCATGGAATGGAATTCCAATTGTCAAGATCATGAAGAGTTATTTTTATCCAGGTGTCTAATTTATGGAAGGCCATCTAGTTTTGAATAAGTCTGTAGTTAGTTGCTATTTTTCAGTTTATGAAATCCTATTTGTCCTATTCTTTAGTTGTTACTGGGTCTTATCAGTAACATTACGTTCCTAGAATTTTGGATGTGTATGCCTATATTAAGGCCATTTTGTTCTGTTGAATTTAATAAGGAAAAGTGAGTATATAAGTTTTTTGCTTCTCTTCGTATCAAATTTCTTTTCTTTCAGTCAGTTGTGGCACATTGTGTTCAACAGAATAATAGAAAACCACTTCCTTTTCATGCCTTAACATTGTAAATCACCTCTTTGGCCATTGAAAAGCACTCCATAATCTGCCATTCTTTCACAAAAGCATGTTGGGACTGGGACACTAAAGGATGGATGATAGACTATAGGTGCCTGGAAAGAGTTTTTAAAATTGTTTTATATAACCTATTGATCAAGAAAATTAGCTTAAGATCTTTTAATCTATATCTTATTTTGATCACACAACTACCTCCATATAGTTCATGCTATATCCAATGACTACCAATTGACTGACCTATGATTAAATAGGTCATAAATAGTATCAAAACATAGCAATTCCTATACATGTAAGTAGTATCAAAGCATAGCAAGATAACTTTGGAAACCTCAAATCAAAGGATCACTTATACAATAATCACAATAAGAATTTCATAAATATACAAGTAATGTTCCAAATGGATTTCTCATATCGGATTTGTTCAGCGAATTTGTTCTCTAGCAAGCACTCACACATTTGTTTAAGTATCTCCATACTTTATCCTATAAGATCGACTACTTCTTTCATGAGGAAAAACATAAGATTTGCTAATCTTTTTGCATGCTATTAATGCCTAATCTCAATAGAACAATGACTAGGAATAATTTAGGGATAATACTTAAATGCAATATGAATCTCAATATAATTTCATTTGCAATGTACAATTACCCCCATAGACTTTATCATGTACATCTAAACATGTACAAGATAAACAATGCCTTTAAATAATTGTCACTCAACTACAACGAAAACGATTGGTTGTAAGGCATAAACTAACAATATTTGTAGATATTTCATTATCATCTGTAATCTCAAAACAAAAATTCTTTATCAAGTCAACTGATAGATCTGACCTGGCATTGACCCCATTGTTCATATCATTCTCAATAATTGGGTTGATGCTAGGCACATTCTCTTCATCATTGCAGTTAATAGGGGAGGTTTTGTTGGGAGAAGAATTGGATTTCTTTTCCAATATCATTATCTAATTGTTATCAGGCATGATTTGGGTTTGAATTTTATTGGAAGATAATAAGTTAGCCATTTTTTCTTAATCTAATAACGGTATAAGCTCGTTAACCAGAGGAAATTTTGGTACTATTAAATTTTCATTCAATTGGTTATTTGTAACTCGGTTCACTCAATCCTTCTAGATGATCAATTGTCTATCCTCCTGCACAACTGCAATTCTAGTTTAAGCTTCCTCTGTACTATATATAAAGTTCATCTCAAGGTATTGTTTTAAAAAATCCTCATCACAATTAGATGTCGAAAGAGAATCCAAATTGTTGTACTGTTAGATGGATTTCTGGTAGAGCCTAATTCCAAATCCTAGGAAAAATCTTCCACAATAAAGATATTGTATGATTGTCCATTAATATTATATCCCATCTTTCTATTGATGATATCTTTTACAGGAGTAGATATCATAACTTTAACAATGTCAAGTTTTGTTTTAGATCTTATGCCCCAATCTACATTAATATTGCTTTTGAGAATGTGTCTAGATAAATTGAAGAATTCTTCACACCAAAGGTGTGTTAGTTTGCCGAATAACTTGATCCAAACAATCCTTTGGTTACTGATAGAATTACTATTCCATTCCCTTATATAATCAAAAAATTCAAAGGCCTAATCATTGTTACCTTTGAGAAAGCAAGTAGATCCTTTCTAGCAAGGAATGTAATTAGTCCTTGCTTCTCTCCCATCGGTTTTGTTTTTTGACATCAATGCATGCCTAATAAATGTACTGTTTAGCCAAATTGATGATTATAGGATCATTGAGTACCCCTACTGCCCTTCTTTTTAGCATTCCATGTTAACTTGTTTTATGTTGAATAAGATGCTCTTATTCAATGACTGACTAGCGTCTTTTGTGCTTTTAAAATTCTTAACTACCTCCATGTATGTTCTATGATCTCTGGGGTATCTCTAGGGTTATCTACGAAAGACCTGGTTCATCCAGCCATACGCTGGTGAGAAGGTTGTTTATAAGCAACATCATTATTCCATCTTAGAGTCGCAGATTGATATTTGTCTTTAAAAGTAGTCAACTTGTATGTGCCAATGTAAGCATAATTACCACATAGACATAATTACAATAGTCCTTTAATCTAGATCTCAAAATTCTATATTTTTCACCAAAATATAAAATATAAAATAAGAATAACAGATGTTGGTCCATGAGTTTAGTTTAATCGTAATTGAGAAAAACCCCTCCAGGTGATTGAGTATGGAGAAACTTGATTTGTCTCCTCTTTCCCTCAATAATCCTGCTTTCTAATTGAAAACGTAATGAGTGGCATATAGGCAAGAGAGAGGACCAGTTTCTATGAAAAAAGGATATATTAACCGTTCTAATCAAATGGTAAGTTTAAAAAACGAAACCTTATCTAACTTAATCAAATTGACTAATCAACATTTAGCACTTAATTTATTAAAACCATAATTATTAATGAGCCACATATTATATATAGGTTTATATTCTTCTACTTGGATCATTAATTGAAAAACACTATATCATGGTTTCATAATAAGAAAACATTCTACGCATAAACTTTGTTAAATTCTTTAATGTTGATTATATCATAAATCACAATCAAACAAAGATACTAATAAGAGTCGTAGCATTTTCACATATGAAAAAAACGATATAATTCCTTCCACGTACTACAATATTAGCACTTTATTCAATATGATCCATAAATAAGAAACACATTAATAGTCTAACAATTATGTCGAGAAATCCTATCAACAGAATTTATTCATAAATGTATACTATAAAATATTATTGATGGAAAAATAAACATAAATGAGCTCACAGTGTCAAAATACAAACATCATATATCTCAATAATGGTATCCTATAATACCCACTCTTTCAACATCTTCTTTAAAGACTTTCAGTGCCAATCCTTTTGTCAAAGGATCTGCAATCATATAATTAGTGCTAATATGTTGAATTGACATTGTTTGTTTATGAACTTCTTCTTTAAGAGACAAGTATTTTAATTCCATATGTTTAGCACCTTTAGAATACTTGTCATTCTTTGAAAAGAAAACTGCTACAGAATTATCATAATAAATTTTCAGCGGCCTGGTAATACCGTTGACAACTCCAAGTCCCGAAATAAAGTTCTGCGACCATAATCCTTGAATTATAGCTTCAAAACATGCTACAAATTTAACTTCCATAGTGGACGCAGCAATGATAGACTGCTTCGCACTTTTCTAAGAAATAGCCCCTCCAGCTAATAAGAAAGGTAGCCAAAAGTGGATTTTTTGGTATCAATGCAACCAGTATAATCTAAATCTGGATATCCAATCACTTTTAGATGATTGAAGCTCTTATAATTGAGCATATGATCTTTAGTACCTTGTAGATATCTCAAATTTTGCAACTTTCCAATGATCCAATTCAGGATTACTTTAATACCTGCCCAGCATACAGATAGCAAAGCTAATGTTTGGTTGGGTGGAAGTTTAAGCATACATTAGGCTTCCAATAGTTGATGCATAAGGATTATTTGCCATTTGCTTATGTTCCAATTCATTCTTTGGATATTGATTAAGACAAAACTTGTTTCCTTTCTAAATTGGAACTACATTTGTAGAACAATTTATCATGCTAAATCTCTCCAAGTCCTTATTAATATAAGATTTTTGAGATAAGCCTAATAGTCCTTGTGACTTGTCACGAAATATTTCAATTCCTATCACATAATAGGCTTCTCCCATCTCTTTCATTTCAAAATTCTTAGAGAGAAATTTCTTGGTGTTGTGCATTTAACCAAGATCATTAGTAGCTAACAAGGTACCATTAGCATAAAGTACCAAAAATATGAACTTACTACTACTGATTTTTAGATATATACACCAATCAATGATATTTTCTTTAAATCCAAAGGATCTAATAGTATCCTTGAACTTAAGATACCATTGCCGGGAGGCTTGCTTAAGTCCATATATTGATTTCTTAAGTTTACACACCATATCTTCGTTTCCTTCAATTGAGAAACTTTCAGGTTGATCTATATACACTTCTTCCTCTAAATTACCATTAAGAAAGGCTATGTTCATCCATTTGATGTAACTCTAAATCATAATGAGCCACTAGTGCCATAATAATTCTTAAAGAGTCTTTCTTTGAAACAGGTGAAAAAGTCTCCTTATAACTAATGTCATCTTTCTAATTATAACCTTTAGAGTCTAGCTTTATGTCATTCAATATCGCCATAAGAGTCACGTTTGGTCTTAAAAACCCATTTACATTCGAATCTCTTACAACCTTTAGGCAATTTGACTAAATCCTAAACTTCATTATGCTCTATAGACTTCGACTCTTCTTTCATAGCATCAATCCATTTAGTAAAATTAATACTTTCAATGGCTTGTGAAAATGAAACTGGATCATCTTTATTTCCTAAGTCAAATTTTGACTTTTATTTCTTCAATAACTACATTACGTGGTCTTTCAATACTCCCACTGGTTTCACCATTCTCAATGTACCTAGCATTTCTAGTTTCAATAATTTTTGTTGTATGATTAGGACAATAAAATCTATACCCTTTAGACTTTTCTGGATAACCAATAAAAAATCCACTAATTATTCTTACATCCAATTTCTTTTCATATGGATTATAAATTCTTACTTTAGTTGGGCAACCCTAAACTTGTAGGTGCCTTAGACTAGGTTTCCTTCCAGTCCACAGTTCAAAAAGAGTTTTTGGAACTACCTTAATAGGAACACTATTTAACAAGTAAATAGCAGACCTCAATGCATGCATCCACAATGATAAGGGTAAAGATGAATTACTTAACATACTCCCAACCATATCTATTAATGTACGGTTACGCCTTTCTGCCACACCATTTTGTTGTGGTGTACCTGGCATTGTGTATTGAGCACATATACCATGTTTTTCAAGAAATTTGGCAAATGGACCTGGGCATTATTTTAACTCATTATATTTGCTATAAAATTCACCACCCCGATTAGATTTGACAATTTTCACCTTTCTATCTAATTGCCCTTTCACCTTATGAACAAATACCTCTAACGCATTTATTGCTTGAATTTTCTTATGAAATAAATAGACATATCCATAACACGAAAAGCCATCAATAAATGTGATGAAATACTTTTCTCCATTAAAAGATGGAACATCAAAAGGTCCACATATATCAGTGTGTATAATTTCAAGAAACTATGTGCTTCTTGTGGCTCCTTTCTTTATTTGTTTGGTTTGCTTTCCCTTAATGTAGTCCACACACGCACCAAAATCAATAAAGTCCAAATCTGGTAAATAATCATTCTTTATTAGTCTTTGTAGTCTTTCTTTAGAAATATAACCTAAACGTTTATGCCACAAGAAAGCTAAACTTTCATTAATTAAACCACATTTAATACCAATATTATAATGCAGGATTAATAGGTTTCAGCAAAAAACTCGTCAAGATTTAACAAACATCAATTCCCAAATTTGAAAGTATAACCAACATAATCAAGTTTAGATAAGGAAACCGAATTACAGGAAAAAGGTTACATAAAGTGTTTGAAATAAATCTAAATGATGTCCGGTATCTAAAATCAAACAATAAGTTCCTATGGCTTCAACTGGTTCCCCATCAAAACAAACAATCCACCAAGTATTATAAGGAACTTCAGCCAAATTAGATTTGAAACATACTAAAGCACCAAGCATACCTTTCTTTTCAAACAAGCCTTTACGTTTGAGGCAATCTTTCTGATAATGCCTAAGTGTTTTGCAAAAATGGCATCTATCACCTTTATGTTCCTTCTTATGAACTTAATTAGAGGATTAGTTAACTTTAAGCAGTCATTGCTTGCCCTTGCCTTAGCCATAATAATTCATTTGAGGCTTCTTTCTAGCTCCTTGATGACCTACCAAATTAATGGTATGGGTCCCTTGATTCTTAAGCCTTGTCTCCTCTTGAATAAGCATACTGGCCAATTCATTCACATTCCACTTATCCTTTATAGTGTTGTAATTCATTTGGAATGACCCATACTGCTGAGGAGGCAAAGAATTAAGAATGAACTATACTAGGAAAAATTCATCAACTTTCATACCCAATGTCTTTGGACTCACTGCTATATTTTTCATTTCAATGACATGTTCATGCATGCTTCGTGAACCATCAAACTTCATAGTGGTCAATTTAGCCATTAATGTCCTCGCAATTGACTTATCGACAGTTTAGGAATGCTCTCCACAAATTTCATAAATTCTTTAGCAAATTCAATGTTGGAAAGAGTTGTCTTAATTTTATTAGCAATATTCATTCGTATAAACATTAAACTCAATCTGTTCGATCTTTCCCAAGCTTTATAGAAAGATTTCTTATCAGTAATGCTTGCATCAGTAATAGCAATTGGTTTTTCAACTTGGAGTGCCAAATCAAGATCCAATACACCAAGGTGAAATTGGACTTGTTCACACTAGTCAGAGTAATTTAATCCATTAAAGGATGGAACAGATGAAGCAAACGAATTAAAGTTAAAAGGAACATAAACTACAAAACATAATAGAATGCTCACACATTAATTCTTTGAGTTATAAAACTTAACACTTAAATCAGATTCAAAACAGTTATTCCATATAAAACATTTAGTGTATATATAAGATCTCTTTTGGGCAATTCTAAGATATACCATAATTACAATAATGATGTTAATTTTATATTACTTAATTTTTAATTAAATATACCTTCAACAAACATGCTAGCTATCTTTGGATATACTAAACACGTTCATTCTAAGCATATAAATCAACACTTCATGTCCACAAGTTATAAAATTAATTAATTAACCTTTGGGTAATCCTAAAATATTTTATAATTAGTGAACTTCAAATACCTATGAATCCATTATATCATTTTTCTTAATAAGTATCCATATATCATGAGTAATTGAATTAAAATATTTCATAAATTAATATCCATGAACATTAAAGCTTGGGCACTTTGGTGACTAACAAATTATCATAAATATGAATATTAAAATTATGCATATGCATAAATAGATCATACTTTAACCATCAATGCACATGCCCACTTACATTATTTTAAAATAACGATACTAATAAAAATATTAATAATAGCTCTCATATATATGGATTTGTGAAGTGTAGTGGAATCTTCATTGGGTAGAGATTGTTATGAATAGGGCCCGCGAGAAGCAGTACCTTGGTTTGCATAACCAGATGGATTAAATTCAATGACATAAGAATTATCAATGACAATTTGGCAACAGATAAAAGAATAGTAATAATTTGAGGAACAATTAATATATCAGGAAGATGAAGATTACGGGAAAAAGTAGGAAAGGTTAAGGTATTACTGGATGAAATAGGAAGAGTGTGTCCGTTACTAACAATGACTTGATTGGATCCTTCATATGATGTGACGAATTCTACAAAATCAGGATGGGGAGTCATGTGCACAGTTGTGCCAATATCTAGTAACCATTCAGTAACAGTATTGTGATTAAAAGGAGTCAGATCATGATTAGATTGAATATTTATAGCAGTGAAAATTGTGGTAATATTATTCGTAGGGTGGCAGAAACTAAAGGAGCGGTTATGGGATTTGGAGTATTAAAAATGGCGGTAAGCAGTAACGTGTCCCCATTTTCAATAGATTCGACATTGGGTAGAGGGCTTATTATTGTGGAAATTAGACTTAGGATAGAAGATGTTATGATGGTTTTGGGTTTGAGGTTCAGAGTATGAATATAGGGATTAGGGGATTTTATTAACCTGCATAGGGCCAAACATTTGTGCATTAAAATTGGGCCAAGTGAATGGTCCATTAAATGCATCAACTCGTGGATAAAACTACCTAAAAAAATTAAGGTTAAAAAAACGTCCTCCAAAAGAAGTTGGGGAAGACATTGGGTGTCTCTCGCATCATCCCCTGCTATTGCCTCTGCCACAGGCGGAGCACTTGGTGCTGGGGAAGGAAACAATGGTAGAATTTGACAACGGTAGCATGTGGAAGGAGAGTAGCCTCTGTTCATAGAGTAATAGCTTCACTTTGAGCTCGGCAAAGGTAGTGCTAGTGATGCAGTTTTCAATCGCCATGATGGACTCGTAGTCTTTAGGCAAGCCATTTGAGGTGAAGATGACAAAGTCACCATCTGAAATGGAGTCCCTAGTGGCGGCAAGTTCTTTCTTAATGGTGGACACCATATTGAGGTACTCGATGATGGAGCTGGAATCCTTCTTGAGATTATGGAGATTCCGACGGAGGAGGGAGTGTTGGGATGCAAACCGGAGCATGAAATGATCTTCAAGGCCGACCTAGAGATTGCGTGCAGTGGTCTGTCCAAGGGCGAGTTGCGTGGTGGATTTGAAGAGGGAGCTAGTGAGAAAACAGTAAACCAACTGATATTTCTTCCATTTTATGTAATTAGGTGAGTGAGGGTTTGCTTCTGCTGATAATGGAATGGTGTCGTCGACGTATCCAATAAGGTCGGAGGTAATAAGGATAGCTTTAATATGATTTCTTTGTACCAAATGGTTCGTGGAATCTAGTGGTGTAATCATGAAATTTATGACTTGGTTGAATGGTAATATAGGTAGATTGATTTCTGACCTGGGTGTAATTGGGAAATTCTTCACGCTCTAAATTGATTTTGGTGATGTTCTAATTTGTGTGAAAGGTTTTGGTATGTTTCTGAATATTGAAGTGTTTCGGAAGATGTTAGTATGTTATTGAATATTGAGTGTGATGATTGTGTGTAATTGAATTTGGATTGATGTATGTGTGAAGTGTTTGGGATTAGGGTTAGCAAAAAAAAGTTTGTGATTTGAATTTGTGGATGTTTCTATGAAGGTGTGTAGTTGATCTGAGTAATTGACTAAATGGTACTGTTTAGGTGCGTGGAAAAGACTGGTGTTTGTTGTATTCTGGATGTAGTATTGTTTGATTGAAAAAAATAGAGGTGTTAAGAAGAGTTGGGCATAGGCTCTAATACCATGAAGGAGTAGAGAAATAAGAATAAAGGATAATGTTTTGTTGTGTATATTAACTGAGACAACAACCCTTTATATACAACTTTGATGATAATTATATAAGCAGAAATAAAATAAAAGAAAAGATTATAAAAGAAGAGATATGTGCACGTGAAAATAATGACAATATACAATAGATGTTGGTTAAGATACTAACATGTTATCATGTACTATAAGTTCTCGAGATTTATTTAAGCTAAATTTTCCTAGAATATGTAGGACTCACAAAAGGGCACAAGAAATGGAGAGTGGCATTGGGCCCTAATTTTACATGATAAACTAGCCCAATTAAAAACTTCCATTTCTTTTCCCATATTGGCCCGCATTGTAGAGGACAAGACGTCGTATTGGTACTTTCTTATAATTGCATAAGTTTCGTCATCTGGGGCTTTTCATCCCTTTTTTTACAATTACAAAAATGTGTATTTTGATTAAACATTGACTTGAAGATAGACATTTTAAACTTAAATAACAGTTTTTAAAAGTGAGAAATTTTGTTCTCGAGCATCCATAACCCAATAGCTGGGTTATAAGTGATAAAATTCCTTCTCATTAATGAGAATTAAAGTGACTAGTGACTGCATTAATTAACTTTAATGTCCAATTAATTACTAGATAAATCAAGGTGACAAGCAAATAGGATAGGATACTGGAAACAACATTGGAGCGGACAGCCATTGAGGGACCGGTGTGAAATGGACGTATAAATAAAGCATCCTAAGCTTCGGAAGACAACAAGATAGACAAAATGCATAAAAACCCTCTCGTTCCCTGAATTGATAATGTTATTTTTAGATAATAATTGCTTGCATCATTCCTGAATTTTGTTTGATACAGTCCTCCATAAAAGACTTTCTAAGTGTATTCTGGTGAGGAATCATGTTCGTACGTAGATATGTAAAGATCTGAAGTTTCTAGCTTGGCAGCAAAATTCCTTTATTTGTTTGTAAGCTGCATTCTTTTATTCCATTTTATGGGACACAATATTTGTGGGATCTCAATCATCTAGCTATTACATGTGAGTCTCACATGAATCTCTGTATCGTCATTCCAAAACACCGATTTGGAGCACCTGTAGTTGCGCACATGACTTGTTTTGGTCTTCATTTCCTGTCCCTCGGAAACATCCTAGATGTTTGGTAGATGGGATATCACAATATCAATGTCGTTTTCTTTCATACTTACATAAATATATATCTATATATATATATATATATATATATTGGGCCATGAGAATTGTACGAATTTGAAAGAAACTGTTGTTCCTCTTTCCTGTAAATAATTGAATTGGTATGCACAAAATAAGTGTTACATGCGATACCATCTTCACAGATTACTAAATAATTAAAATAATCGACAGTATATATTCTATGCATGCAGTTCTTAATTAAGAGGTCAAAATATGCCCTATCATTCTGATTAGCAGGGAATAAAAGTTATTGCAATTCCCTAAGAGAATTAGGTTTTGGGAATATTAAACACCTGGAGACCTGTTGGTGCTTTTTTAATTTTTAATTTTTTGGTAAGAGTTGTTATAATTTAATTAGAATCCATGGATCGAGGGGTGTGTAGGGTCACATAAAATTGTTATTTATACACGTCCATGTCCTTTCCAGATAAGTACGAATGCTCAAAGCCAAAAGTGGTTGAAAATGGATTATATTATTGCCGAAAGTTATCATATGCAACCATTCAGGAGATATTGTTGGTTAGACCTAATAGTCACTTTACTTGAAGGAACACATCATCAATTAGTCCTTGGGAAAGGTATGCATTTTACTGCATTTGACTTACTATTAATTAGACTACAATATGTTATTCCTGAGTCAGATAGACTTTAATTATATTGTAAAATTATATTTATGAATTATATAGACTTGATTATAATTAAATTTCATTATTTCTAAGATAATTTGTCCAAAGTTATCATCCAATATCATGAGTTCTCTTTATAAAATTTTTTATTTAAAGATAAATTAAGGAATGTTCTCCCATTAAATGATTTTTTAGTTAATTACCTTATACTACTCATCTATTATTTCACTATTAATTAACAAAATTCATACGGTTCAATTTCATCAAACATACCTATGTAGTTTTAATTAGTCAAATGAATATCTTCTCAATATCATGTGTGTAATTGAACTATAAGTTCAACCAATTCATAAGGCATAATTGTGATAGTCCACACTTAATTACAATGTTATATCTATAGTTTTATATAATAAATATCACGGAAAAGACCATTTAAGTACTACAAAAATGCGATTAAAATATGGTATCAATGTGTTACTAGGATCATATAGTAGATCCTTCCTTAGTAGTTGTCGCCATTTAATAATCATGGTATGATTTCTTTTTTTTCAATATTTATAAGGAGAAGTAATGCAATCAAATGAATTTGAAGATATGCTTTAAACATCCATCATTAAATGAATAATGAAAAAGAAAAGGATAGAGGAAAAAGTGTATAAAAGGATAGAGGAAAAAGGGTATACTTTGAATATGTTGAAGCAGATAGGCATATTGCCTGATATGAACAATAAAAAGCCCTTTTCCTTCCCTCTTTACAGGACAGAAAGTAGAGGTCGTAACAGTAATTGGTCCACAAGGAAAACAACTTAACTGGTAGGTGGTGGAATAACACCCTAAAGAAAATGGAAAACACATTGTTGCATGAATGCACCAAAAGGAGTAAAGGACATTCAGAATTTCTGAAAGCTACTTATCTAGGCCTAGCCATTGCGCCTCTTTACCCCACCCCCGACAAGAGATTTTAGATTCTTCAAAACCAAAAAACGTTTTTAATTTCATCCGTTAATAGGGTAAAAAAAAAGGGTTAATGGCTCATTGTTAATTCTTTTTCCAAAATTTCATACTTGTTAAATTTTAAAAAATTTGCACTTAAGTTCCAATCTTTTTTAAATGCAATTCATTAATTCAAAATATTTATTTTATTAAAAATGAAATGACGCATTAGTTCAAAAAAGGAAATCACAGGTCAAATAACATCTTTTTTTTTCTATCACATCATCTTTTTTGTCAAAATAAATATTTCAAATTGATAAATTACATTTTAAAACAATTCTAAATTTAATTAAATGTAAAAAATTTATAAAAGATCACTTTTCTCATCAAATTAGGGGGCGTTTGATTCTACTTATCTTTTCTTGTTGTAGTTTTTAGTTTTAGTTTCTATTTTTAGTTTATATTTTTCTTTCAAATACAAACAAAATTATGTTTTGGTTGTTACTGGCAATATAGTTATATTTCTATTAATGATGGTAATTACATATTAGATAAAACTTAAAAATAAATTATTTTTAATTAATTAAATTTATTTTATTCTCT
>JAOQMM010129618.1:0-13412 GCA_027563515.1 Erythroxylum platyclados | reverse complement strand
TTTGTCAAAAATTTAAAAAATTACAATATCAATAAAAATATATAGTTAAAATTAAATTTCTTAAGTTATTTTCTCATTTAGCATTGTCAAAAGCTACCCTATCCTCCTCCATTAAGTCTATAAATTCATCCTTCTCAACCTTAGGCTAACAAATACCACTTTATTTTGCTTTGGATCTTTCAAATCATTCTCATATGAGATCTGAACCCCTTTTTTTTCCTTTGATAAAACGATTCATTCTCTTCATAAAATGTTGAAATAATTTAACTCCTTTGAGAGGTGAAAAAACTATATTTTATTATTTCTAAATTTAGTTATTGTTTTAGATGTTTTATATTATAAATATATAATATTTAATTAGAATTTCATAATAAGAGGGAATACTTATTTATTAGAATTTGGAACCAGATCTTGTGTGAATTGTGAAATATGTTTTTTGTTTTGTTACCCTATCCTCCTCCATTAAGTTTATAAATTCATCCTTCTCAACCTCATGCTAAGATTCATTGCTTAAAGGTTTTTTAGATATGTGCTCTAATGGCAATAAGTTGGTTGCTAAGACCTTATGCCTGCTCTTGATCAAATCTACATAAGCCTAGTGTTGAGCAAGTTTTACCTCTAATAAAACTCTCAATATCTGTAAGTATATAGATTGTAAACTTGTAGTATTGAAGGTGTCGATCCCACGAGGAAATAGTTAAAACTAAGTGAGCCTAACTTTGTTTAAGGTATTAGAATATGAATTGAACGAAAATAAATAATAAAAATTAAAGCAATCAAATAAAATTAAGCACTTAACCAAATAACAGTTAAGCTACCACAGTTATGTAAGGATGATAAAGGATGAAGCTTAGGATTTATTCTTTCGTTATTTTGTTCCCATAATAATTACTGATTCAATTATGTGTCGATCCTAGATTTTTTGAAGGGATTGATTGCTCTCTCTCAAGATCTAAGCATTTAACCCTAATTGAACCTAAAAATTCCAAAATTGCAATCTCTTAATTCGTAACTCTTTCCTTAACGTTTTCAATTAGTTCTGAGGTGTTATATTGAATAATTGAGTTTTCACAAAAGATCTCTTTTCGCATGATTGTCAATTTGCTAATCATGTGAAATATTAAATCACTAACTCTCGTTGCTTAAATTAATCAGATTACTTTTGACTCAGTCTCTCAATTTATTGCCAAAGTATGAACATTTACCATTAACAAAATACATAATATGTATTGAATTAATCTAAATCAAGGTCACAAAATAATTTAAGAACAAACCCTAATCTAGAAATTTAGAAACTCCTAATTATAACTATCATCTTAGAATCTATTCTACACATCAAGTTTAATAAAAATAACAAAAGGAAAGAAAGAAAAACATGATTTGGAACTTAATCTAGAAATCTGGAAATCACCGACGCTCTTCTTGATTCTCCTTATTTGATCCATTTTTACAAGATGGCGGCTACATTTTTTTGTGTCTTTCATGTTCTTAAATAGTAGATTAGGGTCTTAGGGTTGTTTCTAGGGTTTTCCCACTTAATTTTGTTTTAAAAATAGCCCCAAAACGCCAAAAGACCGAAGAAACTCACACATTAGAAAAGTTGAAATTTTCTAGAATTGATGTATGGCAGATGTACAGTCTGATGCATGGTCGTGCATCACCAAAATTGTTCAAAGTCACGAATTTGCATGACCTAAGAGACGTACATGGGATGATGCATGGTCGTGCATCTCTTCTGTGCTTTGAATCTTCTTTTTATGTCATGTTTTCATCCGAATTCTTCTCCTTTCTTCAATTTCTTGTTTCCATACTATCATAAACACATCAAACATCTCATGAAACATAAAATTAACATCCATTTCTTACTTTAAACCAAACAAATACTTAGAATACATACAATCACTCACATTAACACAATTCTAATTCTATAAATATGATAATCATCTAATAAATACCTAAAAACACACTAAAATACCTATCAAAATATAGTATAAACTACACCTATCACTTAGAATCCACTTACGAAAGAGCATGTTGCATTATCATAATTCCTGACCATAAATGTCTTGATCTTAAGGAATAAAAATATCTAGTTTGAACTTCTTCCCTTTATACTAGTTATCCTATTGTCACGAGACCTTGTCCAATCAATCGTTTACCTCCTCCAAGCTTTTAACATAGGCATTGATGTAGATGATGGACCCCTTAGCCTACATATTATTTTTTAAGGCATTTTGCTATGTTTTTATTTAATTTACTTTAAATAGTTAGTGTGATTGTTTTTTGATGTGATAAGTACTTTAAAGATATTTTGTATTGGGATGTGTTAGGAAATTCATAAGAAATTAATGAGCAAGTTGAACACTTCTTCATACACATACATGTATTAAGAGTTCTTTTTTTGGAACTATGGTCTAAAGAAAAGATCTCACATATAGGAGTGTTAGTGTTCAAGATGTTTGTCTTGAAAAAGAATTTAAATTTCTGCATTAAATACGGTCTCAAAGATGATCGTGTAACAATCTGTTATTTTCATGATTATTGGAGACTTGCCTTATTTAAGGAGTCTGAAAGTCCCAGTTTTGAACAAAATTTTTAATCAAGTTTCCGAGAGGAGATGCACATTCTAAGAAAATGTAATGCAATGATGCATCATTTTTAGGTTTGAGATGTATAATAGTGCTAACAAAAAATGATACTTATAAATGTGAAATATGTTCACTATAAATAAGATGTTTAAATTTTAAGAATAAATAGTAGGTTTAAGTTTTGGCATGAAAACAAGTCTAAAACTTTTAAGGATGTATTTGAATTATTTGAAATATAGAAAATAAAAGTAAGTTCAATTCAATAATTTTAACATTCATACATGATAGTTTTTTTTTTTTTACTCACTCTTATGTATGTATATCTTATTAACAAATCTATACAAACAATTTTGCTTTAATCATTGTAACCTCTGAAAAATTTTTCAATAATTTTTTTTACTTTACTAATATCTTATTGTTATTTTTTAACTTTAAATAAGTCCATATGTTATAAACTTGACGTTAATATATATTTATGGGTCACTTAAATTTTGGTCACTTCAATCTATTAACCCAATAAGTTACTTTCAAGTTCATTTTCTTATGTTAATTATTAAACAAGATATTTGAGTTAAGTGAACATACGCAAATGTTATTTAATCCATACGAGTCACTCAGTTGGTTAGATGTGGACCACCCATTTTTGCTTCATAAATTTGTATAACCCAATTCTTTTCACATACTCTATTCTAAATAAAAATTGAATATTTTGATTAATAATTCAGTTATATTTCAAGTAATGAATTATAACTTTTAAAAAAGTATAAACTTATAAGTTATATTTCGACCTAAAAATTTATCAAGGATTTAAACTTTAAGAATAAAAGTTAACTTTTAAAAAGTCAAAGAGTCAACATACACAGTATATAAGACTCCGTGTTTTAAGAGAGCCCGAGAAGGGTCATCGATGTATGCAATCTTCCTCTTGTATTTTTTACGAAAAAATTATTTCCGTAATTCGAACCTATAACTTTCTAATAAAAAAGAAGCAACTTTTACCAATTGCTAACTTAATATTGCAATAGATTTAGGTCCCTAGACTACTGTTATTACATAGCATATTTATGAATTTGTTGTCATACTACCATGTCAAACAATTTATTCTGCACGTGTTAGTGGCTATACTTAAAATCCAAATATGCCACTTAGATGAAATGATGATTATAACAGTCACTGTAACATTTATGCCATTATCATTTTGCAGGCTTAGATTAACAATTGTGGTTAATCTAGACATGATAACTTTGGACCTACCTTCAACTATGATCTGCTTGGAATTCCTTTTTGCCTAAATAGCTCCATTAAAGCAAAGCTTATAATTGTAAGAGATGAAATGCTGAGTAAAATATCAAATTAAATTGTAAGGATAGTGTCGTACGAAGCAGTTACAGAGGAACAGAATAAACAATACGAAGAAATATAAGCAGTTCTTTCAAGTTGCTGATACTTCATACCATCTATAATTTGCATAAGCGACAAAACATTTAGCAACAGCAAGCAATACGAAGCCCAGAATACCAACTTTAACTGCAAGTTCTGGATCTGAAGATTTCTGTTTATGCTTACCACTTTTTCTGGAACTAAATTCAATCTGATCAGAATATGGAAAGGATTGCAACTTCATGAATGATGCGTACTTTTCAACATCAGCTCTTGTTAATGCTGGTTTCAATGACTCTTTGACAGCTTGGAAATGACGATTGCACACAACAGTGGCAGAGATGTTCTCCCTCAGTGCAACCATTCCACTTTCCTTACAAAGACCCTCCAATTCAGCCCCTGTAAAAAGCTCAGTATCTTCTGCTAACCTTCTCAAATCAACATCTTCACTTATTTTCATCTTGCGTACATGAATTTGAAGTATCTCATATCGGGCTTCTAAATCTGGTGGAGGAACATATAGCACCTGTAATTTTGTAGTTAAAAACATGATTCATCTTCATTGTGGCTTTCAAACAATCTGTAAAGAAGCTATTCCTTTGAATCAAACTCTTCTATGATTGTAGGACTCTCAAAAAGCGGAGTAAAAGGTCTTATGCAATATGGCATGGTATAGCAGCAGACTATATCCAAGACAGAGAAGAAGATTCAAGTCAAATTCTATTCTTCACCACCAAAGCAAAGACATGGAGATCAGTGGATACTCTTTTAACCATGAAAATTTAACCTTGTTCCATAATTAGGTGCATCTCATTAGGAACAAAGATGAATTCTTTTTCCAATCACAATTCTATTTCTCGTCTAATAAATGTGATTGGACACCACTAGCTATTGTTTACCTTCAGTATAGTAATTACAGGCATTTATCTTTTACAACCAGGAAAAGAATTGGAATGCTTTGTAGATATCATGAGTGAGCGTGAAGGTCAGGGAAAGGAAGGTAGATAAAGGGTTCCAGAATTATAACAACCCAAACAGAAGTAAAGTAAAACAGATTCCTCACCAAATCAAAGCGTCCAGGGCGCATGAGTGCAGCATCAATAGCCTGAGGACGATTTGTAGCAGCCAAGACAAGAATCCCCTGATAAGCCAGCTGTTATCTCCTATTTCTCATGGGTATGGTTTTATGGTAAGTCAACCACATAATCACAGGACTATTACTTACTTTAGCATCTTCCAAGCCATCCATTTCTGTCAACAAGGTAGATAAAAGTCTCTCTCCCACTGTAATGCTGTTACTTGAACTGTCACCTCTGCATGGAGTATAAGTGCTTTGAAAGCCTGTACAAATGTTCAAGACCCCAACTCCATCCAAAGTTCATAAAAGCACAAGGGAGGAGAAAGGAATAGATATAACTAATACATGTATTCTGACAATAGAAAAATTTAAACCTTCTAGAAGCAACAACATCAGCTTCATCGAAAAAAATTATGCTTGGTGCTGCAAGGCGAGCTCTCTGAAATGTATTGCGCAATAATGCTTCACCCTCTCCAACATACATTGAATACAATTCTGCACCACTGATATGCACAATGAATTTCATGAATTAAAAATCTCCTTTTTCCAGAGAATGATGAAATATTCATATTGCATAAAACCCAGCCACCCAGTAAAGTGGCATTTTAATCTTCTAAAATAACCAAAAATAGCCTGGGGGGTGGTCAAAAGAACACTTCAATTTAATAGTCAGCATCTACAAAGAAAAGAGAAAGGTTCCACCAGATTTAGAAATTTCAAAATAGACTATAGGTAGGACTCACCTATTAAACATTGATCATAAATCAGTTAATTCGTCAGCCCCCATCCATTAGTTGATTTACTCAAGTTTAGAAAAAAGTTGCATCACTTATTCTACTTTTAGAACCATTTCTTGTCTACTTGTTATTTGAACACAAATTCCACAGCCACCATTTTAACTAACTACAAGAACTCTAGCTATCATCTTCAGCAGAGGTCCATATGAGGTGGCATACCATCTTATCCAAGACAGATAAAAGATTTTCCCAACAAATTTGATAAAACACTTGAAAACTATTTAAGTATATATTTAATTAAGTTGGAAGAATTTAGGGCCAGGATTCCAAATCTTGATAGATTAGTCAGAAAGATTAGCTCCTAAGAGAAAAGAGAATTGCAAACCTAATATTGCTGGAAATTATAAAGCAGGAAGTAAGACACAGGGACAGGTTTAGGAATCACTCAATAAGAGAATTCACAACTACTACTTCAAAAATTCAGAGCTCACAAAGAAAATAACTCTATTAGGGCAGCATCTAAAGCACAGGTTAACAAATGATGTGATGCATTATCCAAGATATGACCACTCCTGAAACAAAATAACAATAATCTCTTGGAAGCATCTAAAAACGCCTCTACAGAAGAAATTCATTTCCTAATATAACACTACCAAATTCATTTTCACTATTTTTCAGTATTGAGGCAACAAAGGAAGGTTAAACCTCAAGCAAAAAAGCGAAGCTTGGGACGCATTAGCTGCAGCTTTAACAATAGTTGTTTTTGAGCATCCTGGAGGTCCATGTAGAAGAACTCCACGAATAGGTGATATTCCCAACCTTGAAAATGTAGTAGAATGTTTGATTGGCCACTCAACAGCCTGCTGCAGTTTTTCCTGCCAATGATGAGAACAGTGATAAAGAAGTTTGAATATATAAAATTGATATGTATGGTTAAATTCAGCAAAAGTTCCAATGTCTATGGAATTTCATGGTTATATACCTTCAAATCATTCAGCCCTCCAATATCTTCCCAGGATACCTTGGGGACTTTCACAGTCACACCTCTCGTTATGCTAGGATTCACAACATATCTTGCATGTTTCCAGTCCTCCATTGTTAAGCAAGGTATAGAAGAAGCTACATTTCCATCAGAAGACTCGAGTGCCGACTTGGTAGCCTCACGACATAAAGCTTCCAAATCAGCTCCAACATATCCATTACAAGATGCAGCAATGGCTTGTAGGTCAACATTAGGATCCAACGGCAGCTTCTTTGTATAGAGCTACCAAAAAAAGTAGAAGTGTAGCAAAATAGACCTCAAACCACAATTTACCTTTCGAAATAACATGAGCAATATCTTAACTGAAAAATGGACTTCACAATGAAAATGAAAAGACTTTACCTTAAGAATTTGGTAGCGCTCCTCTTCCGTTGGTGTAGTAACTTCTATTTCAGAATCAAAACGACCTGACCTCCTCAAAGCAGGATCAATTGAGTCTATTCTGTATGGAGGAAACTTTGTAGTGTTGGATCAACACAAAAATAATTCACATGGCCTAGAACTTTGAAAAAAAAAAAGCTCTAAACCACACATTATGTTTTTTGGAGCACACTAAAATTAACCACAGGAATAGCCAATGGGCACCCTAAAACATTTTGACTCGCCCCACAAGTATTACATGCATGACATGTTTAAAAATATATGTATATACCAAAAGAGCATTTCGAAACAATCCTGGCATAAAGCCGCAAAAATAATCAGCCTTGAAAAATTGTAAAAGTAAAAATGAAAAGAAATCCAAATGAGACATGTGAGAAGAAGATAAAAAGTTAGCTACATAAGTAACCAGAGAAAATTATACAAATAGAGGCAATGGGAATGCTTATGCCAGAATATTTGATAAACACCGACACATCATATTTGAGAGGTATTGCATTTCTATGTTTATGTCTTTGACATACATAATAATACAAAATTATAATCCAGAAAAATACCTGAACATGGGAAAGAGAAGAATGTACCTGTTAGTAGATGCAACCACAACAACTCCTCCTAATGAAGTAGCAGAGGGCTTAGCTGCATCCATCAATGCAAAAAGTTGAGAGGCTAAGCGAACATCTTGCTGTCGTCTGCATTTGGAGTCCCAATTTAATAGAAGTTTAACTATGTAAGTCTAACCATTCAATATCATGGCAAAGGAAGAGGGTAAAGACGTGTAAAGTTCATTCAATTTCTTGTTTCCTGTTCATAATAAAGTCAATCAAGTAATTAAGAAGAATATTTCTCCAAGTGATACATTAGGGCAGTATAATAATTACAACCAGAGGTAAAGGAACAAAAATGAGCCAACTGTACCTCGAATCACGTCGAGGACAAAGTGCATCAATTTCATCAATAAAAACAACAGAAGCTCTGTTAAAAGTTGCATGAGATGATGCCTCTGAGAATGCCTCGCGCAAAATTTTTTCACTTCCTCCAGCATGTGCACTGTGGACAGAATGTGGACTGGAGGACATACATCCAAATCAAAAGATCAAACATAAATCCAACTTTTTCTTAAAGCAACACCAACCGGACAACCATTTTTGTAAAGCTAAGTGACCAAGAAAAGCAAGCACCTGATGACAGTTAAATTTGCACCACATTCATGAACAACTGCACGCACCAAACTCGTCTACAATTCACAGATAAACAACTTGAGAATGGCTGATAAAAAAGCAAAAAGAGAGAAGTCTAAACAACTAATTTGCAGTTTTATCACAGAATGTCAGCCAAACAAAAGAGATTAATCAAAGTGTTCAGTGGATATCTATGTACGTAAGTTTCTCTCCTAAACTGGGAAGAAACTCTGAGTAATTCCAGAGCTTCCATAATGTAATGAGAAACAAGTTGATGGAAAAACAAAGAAGTACCTTTCCGGTTCCAGGGGGGCCATAGAGAAGTAAACCTCTGGGCCACTGAAGAACAATACGATCAGAATAAAAAAAATATTGAAGGAAAGAAAAGAACAGGATGCGGTGGAGGATAATTACAGAAAGACCAAGTCTGAGAGCTTGAGAAGAGTAAACAAGTGGGAAAATAATTAGTTCTCTTAGAGCTTCGAGAGCGACTCTATTGCCACCAATTGCTTCTTCGGCTTTCCACTCATTTTCGTTCGTGATAGTATGGTTACTGCTGGTGCTGGATATCTGAACAGCTTCCTCCATCACAAACACAGGAGTATCGAAGTTGCTAGTGAAAAATAGGAGGAGGCCGAGAGAATGACAGATCAGAGCAATTGACCGAGATACAGCCTCCCTGCGCTCAATTTAGGAGCCTCACAAAACTAGGGTTATGTAACTTACATTGGAAACAAAATACTTAAGCCCAATATTAAGTATACTGGAGTTAGTATCACATTTGAACGAACAATATCGGATACAATTTTAAATAATCTTTTAAAATTATGAAATAATCATTAAATTTAAATAATCTGTAATATATTATATTATATGTAATTTTTAAATTTATTTTAATCTGTTTAAAAATCATAATAATAATATTATTAGATTTTATGACATTAACATCTTTTACTATCTTAAGAAATTACTAATTAACATTAATTTTTGAATTTTAATGTATAGAGAAAAAATTTTAACTGTTGCAAAACTGAATTTTGACTAAGCTTATTCGATCTTTATCATATATTGCATGTAATTAATTCTATAAATGCCAATATATTTGTATGTTTTTCCCCTAACAAAGGTAATCAACTTAATCACATAGGATGGTATCATTAACATAGCCTAAGTGTATAATTCGTTCCCACTATATTGGCCAACACTGACATCACATGCTTTTAACATATTTTAACCTATCCGACAGGGATGATGATTAGGCCTACCACATTTCTTATGACTCATACGACTATTTTTTTTTAAATTACGAAACGAATTATTAAATATATGATAAATAAGCTCTAAAGACATTAAAAGACCTTAAAGGATGGATCTCTACAGAAAAAATCATCTGAGCTCCCATTAAGCAATTCTACTTCATAAGCAATTTTCGTAACACACCTAACACTACTTGTTTTACTCCTTCATTATCGATTCCCTTAAGTTTAGACAACACTCATTATTAGCTCTTCACTTAATTCTGTTTAATAAATAAATAGTTAAGTGTTAGACCCCTAAGTCCTAGATTGCGGAATTGTGCCGACATTAGGGAGCCTTGACTAGTATTTGAAACGTGGAACAATGGAACAAGGCAAGGACTTGCGAGGAGGCAAGGACAAATTGTGGCAATGTCAAGCATTGGCATGCATTGGTAAGCATTGGCAGAAATCTTCAACGAGATGTTAAATTTGGATGTGAGACCAAAGGAAGGCTTGAGATGGACATCGAGTGGAAAGTTAACTGGATCACACGTATGACAGGAATATGTGAAAGTTCCAAGGTAACTTAGCAAGTAAATCAAGCATGGTGCGAGTTTTGGTAGAGTTTCGAACTTTGTACGAGCTGACTTAGCTAAGGCTGGGTTCTTGATGGACCAAGGACTTAGTATGTGCTCAAGTGGGTGGACCATGGCTAATGGAGTTGAAATGGATAAGTCTTGGATCGGACCAGTGTGCTATTGGTTTAGATGACTCATCATCAACGGATAGAGATCAAGAAGATATTGGATGATGTGACAGATAAGATCACGGTAGGATAAACATCAGTTCTAAAAGATAAAGATCACGCGGGATGATCTTCTGAGGATAGTGGACATCTTCGTGGATAAAGATAAATCATTCCTAGATAATATAATATTTTATCTTGTTATTGTGATGTAACTTAATCCTATTAGATAGAATCCTAACTAGATGGAGATGTCATCTATTGGTTAGATTGATGTAATCTAATAAGGATAAGATAGGATAAGATTGTGATCTTAGCGAGTAGAGTTCTATTAGGATTCTAACTTAGTTATCTAGAGGTGCCTATAAATAGCTCATTTGAGCCTCGCTCTCATAATCAAGAGGATAGTGTTATGAGACACAGAGATTGGGAGAGCATCCTTTGTATACTTTGAGGGAAGTAATAACGGTTGGCAATTTTTCCGTATCTCTTTCTCTTGTTCTTATTGTTGCCATGATTATTTAGTTCTTTCGTAGGTTTCTTGCAAGGGTGTGAAAGTGAAACACTGCGAGGGTCGTGAAGTGTTTGAGAATAAGTGTGTTGGTCGACGATCACAGGACAAACCTGAATCTTGCTTAACGGGCCTAAGTGAGATTGCCGTATAAAGGAGTAGGCACAAGTTGCGGATAAGTTCGGTGCCGAAGGAAAACCTTTGTAACATTAAGCATGGTGCACATGTTGATTTCCTTATGCATGGCTTTCCTACTTTTGTATAGGACCCAGTATTGTAACACTTCTGCCTAGTATGTTAAATCTATAGATATCTTCCCTTCTGACTATTGATCTTTGCATGCAAGTTATTTATGATTTAATATCCAACCTCTTCACCAAATTTCATTAATGAAGAGTTGCTTGTTCTTCTTCCAATCATTTCTTTGACCCTTAATCAATATGTTAGCTTCCACATTCTACTACATCCTAATTCCATATGTACAAATGGTATCAAATGTTTTGTTCACTTCTGGATATTGCATGTGAATTTGGGACTTAATTACTATAATGAATCTCATCTTGAACATGTCAAATCTGTCATTTATATGTGCATTTGTAAGGTTTACATACATTTTATTTTGCTAATTCCTCTCAGATAACTAGCCTTCAAGGTTGAGCAATCAAGGATTGTATTATCCAATCCATGATTGTTTAGAGCCAAGTAGTAATCCTTCAATGGGCTAACTCTTAAAACCTTTGTTTCTTGAAGAAAATTTACCACATAATTTAGGTCTAGAATACCAACGTATTCCTAATCCAAGTTCATTCTTATAAACCCAATTTTGTCATAAGGCATTCCATACCCATCCAAAATTCATAACATTGGACTAAATAAACAAAAATAAACTAGAGATGATGAGCAGACCAACCATTTTGTGATATTAATGAATGGATCTGGCTACTAGTAAGTTCCAAACCTTCATATTGTCTAAAGATTAGTATCCTTTAATTAAATTCCAAAAGTCTCTAAAGGCAACTAACTACTTCCTATTTATTTATTTATATATAGTTATATAAAGCCTACTAGAACTTAGGGGGAGTAAGATTACCAACCTCATGTTTTAGGGTTTCTTCTTTTCCTACTTGACTTTCTTTTAGATAAGGTAAGAGAGCCCATTAGCCTTTCTTCTGATCTAAGTAGTTTATCTTGTGATAAATCCTCTTCTACCATTAGTCTAGGTTTTTCAACTTCCTTACTAGAGAGAAAGGGTAGTTGTTATTAAAGGGTTCAGAGCATTCCTTATTCCCTATATTCACATTTGTATCAACATTAATCTCTTGCTTGTCACCCTTGTTAGAAATAGACACATTATTCTCCATGTTACTTGTATTGACATTTCCAACCTTGGTTATCCCCTGCTCCTCATTGTTGGTTGTTTCCTAGCTTACATCTTTCAAATCAGGATCTTGAATACCCATGATTTCATAATAGCTTCTTGTAGCAAAGATCTTCCCAATGGCTCTCAAAACTTTATTACTTTGTTTAGGCTTCCAAGAGTAAGAGAATTAAACCTCAAATTTGTATAACTCATTGAATTCATTTAGCTTCATTAAAGATAGGCTCCTAAGAAGTTCTTCATTTGTCTTTACTTCAACATAAATCCTTGCATAGTAGATTTTATCCAATTTAGTACTAGGATTATCAAAGCATAGTGGTTTTCCAACCGAGCCAACAAGGAAGCTAAGCCCCTCCAAAGTCTAGTACTCCAAAGGGAAATTATGAAAATTAATACACAAAGGTATGTTTTTTATTATAAACTATCCTTGTTTGTAAACCTGAACATAAAAGAATCATCTTCAGTAAGGAGAATTTTATCAAGGCTTTTGTTACCCCAGTTGGTCTCTAACCATGCTTGAACCTAGGGATAAGAAGGCCTTTTGTTGAGGAAAAGCCAACGAGTGTACATGAACAAGCTCTAAGACCAGCTTGAAGCATTTTTAGAGGTGGAGTAATCACACCATTGACTATTGTTGACTAAACATGAGTAAATTTTCCATCCGATAAGGATGGAGCTACCACATTCCTCCAAGTTTTGTTAATGAGGCCATTGGATTTTCCACTCTCCCTAGACTTTGAGCTAGCTAACATAGATTCTTTTAGGGATGGCAAATGTTATTTCTATGATAGCAGGAGCTTTTAAGAAAGCACCAGTCCTCAATATGTGTAGGGAAGCTTGCAGGGGAGGATGAGGCTACCTTCTCCAATAACTTCCACTGTAACCTTCCAAAATTGGTAAGAAAAACTCAGACAGGCAAGGCGTGAACCACCTCAAAATAGTTAAAAACCAACTAATTTTAGGGGTAGGGTTGACTTTTTAGTAGAGAGAAGTTAGAGCTCATCTCAAAATGACTAAAAACTTGGTGGGCATCAATGTCAATATTTTAGTTTGCAGGTTATGACTCACATGACTTACAAATCAATTTTATTTACTTTTTCAACACCCCATTCCACTCCTTAAGACTCACCTCTTACCTTTTTCAAATAACATAAAT
>JAOQMM010129553.1:0-15733 GCA_027563515.1 Erythroxylum platyclados | reverse complement strand
GGGATTGTATGGCCAAAGTCATGATACATAGATCGAATGGTAGAGTTGAGGAATTGTAAGGAATTAAGAGTCCACTTACTACTCCAAGTTCTTAACTTCAATTCGTTAAACTTTAGTTCCTACAGGATAAGGCATTGGGTTCACTTCTTAGTGAATTCGACCCTTTATTTGCCACACCAAAAGAGCTACCACCAACTCATGCACATAATCACTAGATTAACATTGAACCAGGAACAGGTCTAATAGTGGTTTGACTTTATAAATATCCACATGCCCAGAAGGATGAGATTGAAAGGCAGTACAAGGTCATGCTTGAGCAAGGAATCATTTGAACCAACCATTCTCCACAATCATCACCTATGCTTTTAGTCCTAAAGGTAAATAATACTTGGAGATTTTGTATCGATTACAAGGCCTTGAACTCCAAAATAATTAAAGACAAATTTTCCATTCCGATGATTGAAGAGCTATTGGAGGAATTACATGGGGCAAAATACTTCACTAAGCTTGATTTGCGATCTGGCTATCACCAGTTTCAAATGTTTCCTTCAGACATCAAGACAATGGTGTTTCGCATCCACCATGGTCACTTTGAATTTTTGGTAATGCCGTTTGGTCTCACCAATTCACCAAGCACCTTCCAAGCCTCAATGAATAAGGTATTTCAAGATTATCTTCATCAATTCATACTTATGTTTTTTGACAACATTCTTGTCTATAATAAGACTTGGGAAGATCACCTGGCACACTTGCGAATTGTCTTCAACTTACTACAAGCTCACTAATTATTTTTGAACAAGGCAAAATGTTTGATTGCTCAAACACAAGCGTCCTACTTAGGACACATTATTTCAGCTAGAAGGGTAGTGGTAGACTAAGAAAAATTGTAGCAATGACAAATTGGCCAAAATCCAACACTGTGAAGGGACTACATGGCTTTTTGGGGCATATTGGCTATTATCGAAAATTTGTGTTGGATTATGGTGTCATTGTAGCTCCCTTAACATCAATGCTATGCAAAAATTCCTTAATGTGGACAAAGGAGGCATTTAATGCTTTTGAGAAATTGAATGTGGCTATAACTAGACCACCAGTATTGGGCCTACCAAATTTCTAGAAGTTATTTATACTGGAATGTGACGCCTTAGATGTAGGTATGAGAGCAGTTCTTCAACAAGATGGACAACCAATAGCCTATTTTAGTAGGTCATGGGTTTCTCACAACAGGGGTCTTCCAGCTTATGAAAAGTAACTTATTGGATTAACTAAGGTGGTCTGTCATTAGTGAGCTTATTTATGGGGGAGACACTTTTTAATTCAGACTAATCATTATAGCCTTAAATTTTTATTAGAGCAACGTATCATTGCCTCATCTCAACATCATTGGCTAAGTAAATTAATGGGGTTTGATTTTTCTGTGGATTATAAAGCTGGAAAACACAATATAGTAGCAGATGCTTTGTCTCATATAACGGAACAAGAATGAATGTTGACATCTATTACCATTCCACAATTCCCGATCTTTGAGTCCATCCACATTGAAGTCTAATAATCAGATAAGATGCAACAACTACTTCAGAAAATCCAAGAAGGTGAAGTTGTGGGTCCATGGGAATACAGAGATGGATTGATTTCACATCACTAAAGACTTTTGTTAGAAAGGTATGAAAACCTCAGTTCAATCCTTTGTACAGCAGTGTTCTATTTGTCAAAAACACAAATCAAAACACTTGCACCCAGCTGGACTTCTACAACCTTTGTCGGTTCCTCTATAAATTTGGTCAGATATTTCCATGGATTTCATTGGAGGGCTACCTACTTCCTAAAGTAAAAATGTGCTATTGGTGGTTGTGGATAATTTCTCTAAATATGTCGATCTCATCCCTCTCACTCATCCTTATAATGATGTAAGTGTTGCCTGTCTCTTTTTTGAAAATATTTTCAAGCTTCATGGTTTACTTGAATCAATTGTTACTGATCGCACAAGCTCCTTTTAGACTGAGTAGTTCTATTTAAGTGGTTCAAAATTGACTTTTAGTTCTACTTATCACCCATCAAGCGACGGTCAGATCGAGATTGTGAATCGAACTGTTGAAATGTACTTACGTTGCTTTACTAGTGATCGACCTCATCACTGGTTTCAATGGTTAGCATGAGTTGAGTATTATTACAATACCAACTATTATTCTTCCTTAAAAGCTACACCTGTTGAAGTGGTTTATGGTCGTTCTCCTCCAACCATGCTTTCTTATTGTCCTAGGTTAGCCAAATTGGAAGCAGTAGATTAAGAGTTAAAAATAAGAGATTTGATGCTAAAAGATCTTAAAGATTGCCTTCTTCAAGCTTAAAATTCGATAAAAATAGCCTATGATGCCAAACATCGGGATGTCCAATATCAAGTTGGCGACATGGTCTTGCTTAAACTCCATCTTTACAGGCAACTTAGTCTTGCATCTCACAGGTACACTAAACTCTCTCCTCGATATTATGGCTCCTTTCAAGTCATGGACAGAATCGGAGCAGTGGCTTATAAACTGAATCTCCCTCCTTCTTTTAAATTACACCCCATTTTCATGTCTCCTGTTTGAAACCATTCTATGGTAACTCTGTTATGGCTGAACCTGTCCTTCCTTCTATTTCAAAAGGAGAAATCCACCCTAATCTCCAAGCTATTCTAAAATATCATACATTTAAAGCCAGCCTCAAGCTTTGATCCATTAGGAAGGCCTTTCACTAGCTGAAGCTTCATGGGAAGACGTTTCCTCTTTACGCTTTCGTTTTCCTTCATTAACGCTTAAGGACAAGTGCAATTTTGATGGGGCAGTAATGTTATGAGCAACAATAGTAGTCATATGGACAAGGTGGGTAGGTAATTCAAGGGAAAGGTATATCAAAGGCGTAATCTAAAGATGGGGATTTAGTTGAAGTTTGAATGTTCTTAGTCCAGTAGATTGATACAAGTATGTACATATGGGGTATACGTGGGTGAATAAACTGCATGAGTTTTTATTTCTTTACGTAATAGATTTATAGTTTGTTGTTAAGAGATGTGGGCGTATAGATTGCATGAATTTTTTTTCTCTTTACGTGGTCTTGTCACCTTGTCAAGTCTAGTCCTTTACATTATTTTAAGAAATGGGAGTAGTCTTTAGACGCAATTGTATTACCTATTGCATTATTTTATTGTTAAAGTTCTCTATTTAAGTCTTGGAGTTTGTAAGGGATGGGACAGAAAAGAAACCATATTTTCAAACTCAGAATTTTATCCTCAAATTATTTACTTTATGAGATTATTGGGTTCTCTCTAATTTAGCCCTTTATTTTCTTTACAGGATAGGTCATACAGGAAGAAAAAAAACCAAAAAACAGTATTTACTACAAACTCTACAAGTTAACTTTAGTGTTGATCACCCTATAACTCAATCACAAGAATAGGACTGTAGTAGAAATGTTGAAAAAATATGCAAGTCCAAGGAGAAGGAGCCATAATAAGAAGGAAATATAACTGAAGCTAATGAACATGAAAAGGAGACATTGTTTACAACCTTTGCAAAGTCTAGCTACAATAAGGAGTTAGTTGTAGACTCATGTTGCATATGTCATATTGCCCATAATGAGTCCATTTTCAAGGTCTTTGATAAGATTTTCTAATCAAGAATAAAAGTTAAAAATGGAGCTTGCTTAAAAGTTGAAGGAAAAGGAGCAACTACTGCCCAAAAAATTAAGTTATTAAGTTGATTAATGATGTGCTATTTGTGCCAAGTTTGGACTAAAATCTTTTTAATATGAGTCAATTAGTTAACAAAGGTTATTTAGTACACTTTCCTAAAAATGGTTGCATAATATTTGATCCAAACAGGGTGAAATGTTAAGAATATGCAGAAAGAACAAGTTGCTCCTTAATATATGGTCTGAAGTTAATATGGAAAATGCAAAAAAAAAGATTGATGAATCTACTACGATTACTGTGGTTAATGAAACACACCTAGGCACAAGAATAATGATGATGATAATGCTGAAAGTATGGAGAAAAAGGTTGTAGAAAGCAAAACTTTGAATAATGTTGAGGCTCCTAAGTTAGTAAAGATGTAGTTGCATATGTGAAGGCCAAGCAAAATTCAAGTGGTACTCCATTTTGGAAGCAAAGAAAAGTTATGAATCTTGATCTCAAAGTTCAAAAAAAGGCTCCAGTTGGAGGTTGACAGATGCTTATTTGATGTAATTATACACTCATATTTAACATGTTTTGCTTATCAATCAATAGTTGGTTGTATTTTTGGTACTTTATTTGCTCTATATGCATTTTTAGGTGATAATTACTTTCTCAAACTAAAGGGAGAAGAATTCGGATGAAATTGTGGCATAAAACAAAGATTTGAAGCAACTTGGACTTTCACGATCGCGTATGTGCCTGTTTAAGTCTTTGGGAATGTATTAAGTCATGATTTTAGGTGTTTATGGACTTACACGGTCACTTACACGACCGTGTAAGTCATCATGTATGTCCTAGAAATCATAAATTTTACTATAAAAGGACGTAAACGAAGGAAAAATAGGAAGAGTCGAGATTTTTAAGTGATTTTAAGTTATGGGACACATATAAAGGTGATAGTTCTAATCAAGGGACTAGGAAAACATGAAGAATATGTCAAGAGATCCATTAGATAACAACAAAGAGAGATTTAGAATTATGATGTCTTTGTTTTCTATTAGTTGTTTTTGCAAATTTATCTTTGGTTTTGTTTTCTATGAGTAGTAACTAAACGTATTTAATGTCTAGGTGTGATGAACCCTAAGTTGTGATCTATTAGTAGTAACTAAACATGTTAAGTGTGTAGGTGTGATGAACCCTAAGTTGTGATAACAACCTGACTTGATCTTTTATTCAATGCAATTATATTGATTAATTATTACAATTCAATTATGCATTTTATTCTTGTTCTAATATATCCAGAATATTAGTGCATGATTTGATTTCATATAATTAATATTAATAAATCCTCTTATATGAATAGATAGACCATAATTGGAAAGAGTTGCATGTAGGCCTAGATATAGGCCGACATAAATCCTCTAGATTAGGGTCAAACCTAATATTGGAATTCACAAAATGATAATGCAATCATATAGGTTTTAACTAAAAAGATTTTTGTTAATCAACTGATATATTAGTTGTTAATAGTCTTGAGAAAGATATTAACATAAGATAGGACTTTCTACGGTTCAATAATCAATAATATAATTGCATGCTAAAGGGTTAATAATTAAAGGATTCATTGGGGGATTCATTATCTAGACACTATTGTTTGACATTTATTTTTCTAAGTATTTTCCTCTATCATGAGTTTATTATTGTTTTCAATCTTATTTTATTTATTTAGTTTATTTTTAATTAAAATCCAAAATCTGATTCATAGGTTAGATAAAAGAAAAAAAGGTAATTATAATACTTATGGCCTTTGTGGGTTCAACACGTACTTGCCTTTGCTAGCTATAGCTATACTATGCACTTACGATAAATTTTAATATTGATAAAATCACATCAATCAGAGGGAAATTCCTTTAAGTAAGATTTGTGATAAATGCAAAAAAAAAAAAATTAGAGCAAGTTTGTTATGCCAATGTTATCAAAAAACAAAATTGAGTAAAAAAAATACTTACCAAGGCTAATATGCAAAGAAAATGGTCCAACCACAAAAAGAAGAAGCTAAATAATGAAATAAACTTGCCTCATTATTAATCAAAGGAATAAGTTGCATCTATGGTGAATAAGAAATTTTTCAGAACGAGATATGTAGCCTTGAAGGAAAAACTTGGTATTTCAAGTAAAAACATCAAAGGGAGTTTTGAATTGATGCTTTTGATGAAACATCAAGTCAAGAATTTGTCAAGTACATCTCAACTTAATTTGATAAGTTCTAATAAAAACCTAAGAAAAGACACATCTTTGTTAATAAGACCATGTACTACATATTTGGTTTTAAAAAGGAACATGGGCAAGGATACACTTATGTCCTTACCCATATAGTTACATAAAAAGAATTCAAGCTTATGCGCACATGTATCTTGTATGTAATCCTTGAAGAACATGCCATAGACCACGATTGTAAGTTAGAATGTGTTCTAATTGATGAGTTACGAGAGCGTTTATGTTCGGAGCAAATGCTAAAATGACTTGGAGAAATCTAAGTAAAAGTTGTCATATTGAGATTAAATAAGATAATTTGATTCATTTGTAAACTTGTCTAGATGTTAGTCAAGTTTTAACAATCATTCAAAAAAGCATTTTTAGCTTAATTGCAAATTAGGGGGATTACCTGAAGTCTAACTACTATAATGATAACAAAAGCATGTTTTGTCTTTTAGATTGTTTTTAAATTATTTCTCTGAAATTTAGTGTGCATGTGACAAGAGAGTGGCTAAATGTATGCCATACTATTACGTGTGAAATGTGAGTGTGAGAAGAGATGAATAGTGAAGAAATAGGGAAAGAATAAAGATAGGGAGAGAGAAAAGTAAAGATAATCATTATTGAATTTATATAAAGCTGTCAATTTGTTGCAAGATATAGACTCACAAACCTCTGCCATATTGTTGATATACTATATAAAATAGAGACAAAAACTATATCATTCTAAGGGGATCATCATTTAAGCCTAAATATTCACATTTTTCAAGTGCTATGGTTCATAAGTTTCTACCCTCTGTATGGTACCTTCCTTCGCAACAACGCGTCCCTTTTCAAAAACCTTCTCCACAAGGTTGGCATTAAGATAGCGTTTCTATAGTTCAAATAAGGGCTCCTACATAGTTTTCTCTGATAAGTGACCCTACCATTAGACCAATACTTGCATTAAGGGTTTATGATATTTCATAATTTGACGATCTAAGATAACCTCTAGGTATTCATCTTTATAGGGAGCCATAACTAGTAATGCAGTGGAAATGTGCATTTATTCGACAATACATTTCTTCAACTGAGATAAATAGAATTTTGGGTGGATGGTTGATCCTTTAAATAGTGCTAACTTGTAGGTGATATGCCTTATTTTTTTCACGATGGGATACTACCTATAGTAAAGAGGTGAGAGCTTTTGAGAACTGTTTCTCTATAACGATTGCTGCCATTATGGATGAAGCTTGAGAAGCATTAAGTCTCCCAAGTCAAAATTCCTATTAATCCTTTTGTAATTTGCATTTTGTTTTATATGGTTTTGGGGCTTTGGAGATGGAACTTTACTGAAGCCAATGCCATCCTTTTGTCCTTCATTATTTTGTCAACCATTAGGTTTATGGAATTCCCGCAAAATAGGGTATGTAGACTAGTGGAGGGTATTGTAAATAGTTCAAACAAAATGGAACTAATAACCTTATAGTATGTGGTATTGTTTCACCACTCAGCTAAGGAGATCTATTTCATCCATCTGATTGGTACGTCCCTGCTAAAACAACTTAAATACATCTCCAACATACAGTTCACTATTTTCTTCTATCCATTTGGCTGAGGATGGTAACCTATGGAGAAATAAAAGCTAACCCCCTATAGCTTAAAAAATTCCCTCCAAAATTTGTTGAGCAAGAGTGGATCTTAATCTCTCACAATGCTCTCTGATATCCCATGCAATTTTAAATTATGGTTGAGGAATAACTGTGTCACATCCATCGCTATAATTAGGTGTTTAATGGGTATAAAATGACCGTACTTACTGAAGTAGTCTACCACCATCATGCCTGTTCTCTCCTTTAAAGGTGGAGGGCTTTCTACGAAGTCCATACTTATCTCCTGCTAATGACCTTAAGCATATGCAATGATTGAAGCCTCTTAAGGCATTACACATTCTCATGCTTACTACTTTGACAAGTTACATACGTCTTCACGTAGTTACTCACATCCTTACTCATCCCCTTCTAGTGGAATATATTTTTAATCCTTTTGAAAGTCGCAATTACCTGGAATGACCTCTATGAGGTCCATCATGGCATAAGGAGTTGATTTCCTTATGCAAGTCTCTATTGAATCCAACAACCAACCTCCCTCTCTAGCGTAATAATCTGCCCCTCCATTCATAGTCATATGATTTAAGGGTCCCTTCTTCCATGTGTTTTATGACATCTTAATTTGTGGTGTCCTTCTCCCAGTTGTTTCTGATTTCCCCTAACAATTCAGTGCGGACTTGAGATAAAGTCAACGTGAGAAGATCAACATTTGTTATTTGTGATATTGCGTCTACCGTTTGGCTCTCCTTCCCACTTCTGTACACCATTTTGAAGTTTTAACCAAAAAGCTTCAGTAGACATGTCTATTGAAAGGAGGTGAAGATTCGTTTGTCCATCAAGTATTTTAAGCTTTAATGATCAATTTGGACCTTAAGCCTCCTATCACTGAGATAGTGGTGCCATTGGCAGATTGTTTTAATGATAATCGAAAATTTCTTCTCATATGTTGATAACCCCAAAAGCTTGTCCACTAATGTCTTGCTCAAGTAAGATATGGCAAGCTTTGTTCTATTGTAATATCACTCCGATGACTATAACATAGGTGTTTCCCTCTAAAACCAAGAACTAAGAGAAGCTAGGCATGGTTAGGACTAGGGTTGACGTGATGGCCTCCTTTAATTCCTCGAAGGCCCAAACTATTGCCTTTCTCCCCAAACCCATTCGTTGGCCACCTAATCCTTAAGTAATTCATTTAAGGGCTAGGCTATCCAGGTATAATTTTGAAAGAACCTTTTATAGTAACTCGTGAGCCCAACAAAGCCCTGGAGCTCCTTGAGTGGCCTGGTTATTGACCAATTTCAAATCGTGGCCACCTTTTTATCGTCCATGGCTACTCCCTTCTCGCAAATGGAGTGTCCAATATAATCTAGTTTTCGAGCCCTAAAGGTACATTTGCCCTCATTAAGGTATGCTTGGTGATCTTTAGAGAGCATCCCTTAGTTATGATACGTGTTGCTCAAAATTTATGTTATAGATTAATACATTGTCAAAGAAGATAGGTATGAATTTTCTAAGGAATCTTCTAAATATCTTGTTCATTAAACTTTGGAAGGTGGAGAGCATATTTGTTAAGCCAAAGGGCATTACGAGGAACTCGTAGTGTCCTTAATAGGTTTAAAAAGTCATTTTTGCCATATCTTCATCCTACATCCATATCTGATGTTATCCAGACTTCAAGTCCAACTTTGAGTAACAGCTAGATCCATCAAGCAACTCCTCCATTAAGGGTATTGGGAACTTATCCTTCACTGTATGCTTATTAACATCTCAATAGTCGACACACATTCACCACGAATTATCCTTCTTTCTCACCAGAATCACTAGATATGCATACGGACTCAAGCTTCATAATATGAATCCTTACTGGAGTAACTCTGATACTACTCATTTAATGATGTCTTTTTGCTCTCCTAAGTAATAGTATGGATGGACATTAATCATGTCCACTCCATCCTTAAACTTGATTCTATAATCTTGAAATCTTATTGGGGGTAGTTGCCTAGGTTCCTGGAATAGTAATTCATACTTTCCCAATAGGCTTGAAGTTCATCCATAGATGACACTTGCTCCTCTAAACTCATATGTTACAATTATTGCTCGATGGGGTGGGTTAACTGTATCATATACAATCCTCACACTCGTTCCCCATTTAAGATCATGTTTACCCTTTAATAGACAACATCTTTGCACTTTGTTTCTCGCTTTCTGATAGTGTCACCACCTATCTTTCCTAAGTAAACCTTATGGTACGAGTCTTGAAAGTGCACAGGACGTTATTAAAGTTAATTAACCATTGCACTCATAAAAAATGTTGCAACTTCCTAGAGGAATCACCAAGGCTTCTGTCATAAAGGACACCCATTACATGCTTCGTGTAAACCCCTTATGCCTTATATGATAACTCATCCTGAGACCTCCCCCTATAGTAATTTGGATTCTTGAAATTTCCTTCAGTTGGCCTTAACTTCTTCTGGTTAGGGCTTCATCTAAGAAGTTGTATGTGCTTTCATTATTTATCAGTACATGTATAGGTTTCCTTTCATGGTATTTGATTACTTAAATTTTCTTGTATTCTTCTTCACTGATTCCCTTGATCATCAACTGGAAAGAGATGTTAGGTTCCCATTATTCTCCATTAATTTCCTTATTTGGCTCATCAGGTTCCTTTTTGGTCTTCATGTCCCCCTCAACCTTGTATAGTTCATAGTTGTTTCCTTTTATATCAGTGGCCTAATACGTACCTCTCATTACACCAAAACCATCATCCTTTAACTCGATTTTTATCAAACTCTTTCTTGTTGAATGTCTTAGTCGAAGCTGGACTTCGATTTGGGCCACCTCTTGTAGTGGTTTCTTGTGGCCTTAGGGTAGGTAAAATCCCCTTTTTGAGTTGGGTCTTGAAGCCCATTATTACTAGGGTCCCTTCTTTATAATTTAAGTTACTATTTATACCGATTTGAATGTAGTTCCTAAAGTTTCCTTTCACGGGTACTGCTGCTATATAAATATTTAATACTGCCTCTTGCTTCCTCACTAATGAGTAGGCTAATTGAAGAGTATGAGGTTCAAGGAGTTTGATGGTTACCTCTAACTTCTGCTTTAAAGGGAAGGATCGTTTATTCCCATCTTTTTATTCCCACTCTATTCCAAGCCCTTTCATCTATTCATTGTAATAAATAAATGAGAAATGGATGGATGAAAGGGCTTGGAAACAAAGTGGAAATGAATAGGGGGAATAGACTACCTATTCCTCCACTTCAAGCCCTTTAGAAAAAACCCAATCAAGTATTTCTTAGATAATGTCATTTTATTGGAATATTTGTCGAATCAGGCATAATAATCTTGCACCGATTACTCTTACTTAAGTTCTTTGAAGCCACCTAATGGATTCTTGAAGACTTCTTTATCGAACCTCTATTTTATCATGTCAACTATCTCTTCTTACTCCATTAGTTCCTTCTGATCTCACTTTTTCGTGATTAGTAGATACCATTCCTGCACCTCTCCCTTTCAATGCATCGATGTGATCCCCATATTTTGCTAACTTCGTGTGTTATACCCAACTCTTCATTTCGCCACCCTCAAATATCAAAAAATTGATCTTTTTGAATTTTGTGGGTGTAATGTATACTTCCTTTCCTGTCGTTATTCCCCCTGGGAGTACTATTTCCTCCTTCCTTGCAGAACCCTACTCAGACTTAAGTTCACTTGATTCCTTTTCTTGTCTTTCTACCCTTCCTTGATTTTCCATTAATAGATGCTCATATCTAGTTTGATTCTCTAGTGACTTTTCGAGAGTCAACCACTTTGATACCAATTTGTTGGCTATTTTATTGGCTAAAGATGAAGTAGGATATGGCTTAATACATCAGGAATTGTCCTATATGTCAAAAATGCAGTGCAGATATTGTAGCTTACTCAAGATTATTGCAACCACTACCTATTTTTAAGTCAATTTAGGAGGATATAACTATGTATTTCATTGATGGTCTCCCAAAATCACATGGTAGGGAAGTCATTTTAGTGGTAATTAACAGGGTTAGCAAATATGCTCATTTTATTGCCATGAAACACCTTTATAAACCATTGAGGTTGCTCAATTATTCCTAGACAATGTTTACAAGTTGCATGGATTCCAAAAATCCATTGTCTCAAATAGGATATGGTTTTTATCAGCACCTTTTGGCAAGAACTGATGGTTATTCAAGGGATAGATCAAAATCTGTCTAGTGCATACCACTCTCAATCTGACAAACAATCTAAGGTACTCAACATATGCCTAGAGGTACCTATGGTGTATGTGTTCTGCTAATCCTACTGAATGGGCTAGGTGGCTTCTTTTGGCTAAATTTTGGTACAATATCAATTCTCAATCTACTATACAGAAAACCCCTTATAAGGTGGTCTATAGATAGCCCCCACCTATACATTTGTCTTACCTTCCTAGGGAAAGTAAGGTGTAAGCTATGGACAAGAGTTAGGTGGCTAAGGAAGACATTATACAAATGTTAAAGCACAACCTACATAAGGCACAGAACAAGATGAAGCAGATAACTAACTTGCACAGATTTGAAAGGGAATTTGATGTGGGGGACTGGGTATATCTCAAGCTTTAATCATACAAACAAATTTCTATTAAATACAGAACATCTAATAAGTTAGCAGTTAAATACACAAGACCTTTCCCTATAATTGCAAGGGTTGGAAAGGTAGCATACACTTTACAACTGCCTCCTAAAGTTGCTATACACCTTACATTCCATGTCCCATTACTCAAGAAGCATCATGGTCCACCACTTGCAACTGACTATCCAGGCTCCTATGTGCCTGATTCACAGGTCAAGGAACCTAAAGTTTTAACTGACAAAAGAATTCTTAAAAGCAATAATCAAGCAGTCACCGAATGACTTGTCAAGTGGAAGAATTCTTTTACAGAAGATGCTACCTGGGAATGTGCTAAAGTTATAAAGAGAGACTATCCCCATTTTGATCCTTGGGGATGGATCTTTTCAAGATGCAAGCTTCAATTAAGTAAATACCATAGAAATTAAAAAAACAAACTAAAGAACAATTTAAACAGGGAAGCCTTAAGCTCTACAATGTAGGAATTTTACCAAAAAATGGTTCTACAGCAGCCACGTTAGCATAGCAACTAGGTGAGACCGAATTATTGCTTAAATTCTATTTTCTCATTTTTATGTCATTTCTTTCTTTCTGTTAGCCACGTATCAGCTAGCCCATAAATCAAGAAAATTGTTACAAAGGCAGATGTAATGTGAAAGCTCTGTACATTGTAATCTAGTTGTTAGGAGTAGAGTGTTGTGGAACTCGGGTTAATTTTCACGAATGAACAAATTCACCTCGGGCACTATTGCACAGGTAAATAGAGTGTGAGCAATTGTACTGAAAAATCACACTAGGTAAATTCCCAGGAAAGACTGGAGAGGTAACAATCTCCTTAATTCCCACTTAACACCAGGTAAATTCCCACTTAAAACCCAATCTCCTTAGACAAAATTTTCCTAGACTTGTAATTTAATAGCACAATAATCACTACAACTATACCCAAAAATAGCTATTAAATAGACAAATAAAGAACATTAGAAATTAACGAGATTCGGCCAATTTTTCCTACTTCCTCGGAAACTAATAAATTGATATTTCACTACTTTAAAGGAAATACTACATGTGAAATATTACAACAGGACAGAGAGAATTTATATCTAAAGGAAAGACAATTTTTGGGATGATTTTGGGATATCTAAAATAGATGAAGGAGTCTTCCTTTTATAACTTAAGAAGACTCCTCCATTTTTATCATTCTTCAGTTTGGGATTTGCACAATTGTGAATGAGCCATAATTGTTAACCTTTTAACAAATCTCACATTAGCGAATTCCACATTTTCAAGTCTCTTACAAAACTCACTTTTAGTAGTGTCCTCAAATGCGCTTCAAAGCACCTATCTTCAATTTTTAGCAATATTGATGAAGTCCAAAGAATGTTGGAACTTGACCACAGTCATCACCTTTATCAACATATCAGCAGGATTCTCAGTGGTATTAATCTTCTGGATTGCTACTCCATCTTCTTCCAGAACCTCTCATACAAAGTGATAACAGACATCAATGTGCTTCATCCTTGCATGGTAAACCTGGTTCTTTGCTAAATGAATAGCACTCTGACTATCACAATACACTTTGATATGCTTCTATCAAACCCCTAATTCACCAAGCAATCCTTGAAGCCAAATTGCCTCCTTCACAGCCTCCGTAGCTGCCATATACTCTGCCTCCGTAGTCGACAAAGTAACTGTTGACTGTAAGGTAGACCTCCAATTGATTGGTGCCTTTGCAAAAGTAAACACATAGTCAGTAGTTGATCGACATTTGTCTAGATCACCAGCATAGTGGGAATCACAATATCTAACTAAGCAATGACCACTTTTCTCATCCCGCTCAAACATTAATCCCATATCTACGGAATTCAGAATGTACTGCATAATCCATTTCATAGCTTGCCAATGCTCCTCGCCTAGATCATGCATATACCTGCTCACAATTCCTACTGCTTGTGAAATGTCAAGCCTTGTACACACCATAATATACATCAAGCTACTAACAACATTTGCATACGATACTTTTGACATGTATTCCCGTTTTACATCATTCTTTGGAGATAAGGATGCATTGAGCTTTATTTAAGGGCAAGCAGAGTACTAATAGGTTTTGACTTTTCATTCATGCCAAAATGTTGTAGTACTTTTTTCAAATATTGCTTTTGATTAAGACACAATCTCCCCAACTTTTTGTCTCTACTTATCTCCATGCTGAGAATTTTCTTGGCTTCACCCAAATCCTTTATTTCAAACTCCTGATTCAATTAAATCTTTAATCTCTCAATTTCTAATTGATTCTTTAAAGCTATCAGCATATCATCAACATACAGGATAAGATAGATATAGGATCCATCTTGTAGCTTGCGCAAATACTAACAGTGATCGTATTTGCTTCTTGTGTGCTTCTACCTAATCATAAACTTGTCAAATCATTTATACCACTACCTCGGAGATTGCTTCAATCCATATAATGATTTCTCTAATCTACATACTATATTCTCCTTACCAGCAACCTTGAATGTCTCTGGCTGAGTCATATAGATTTCCTCTTCCAAATCTCTATATAAAAATGCAATCTTTACATCCAATTACACTAGCTCCAAGTCCAATTGTGCTACCAAGGCCAATAGAACTCTAATGGAGAAATGTTTCACAACTGGAGAAAAGACTTCATTATAATCAATTCCCTCTATCTGAGCATAGATTTTAGCCACGAATCTTGCCTTGTAGCAGACATCATTTTTATCGGGTCCTTCTTTCTTTGCATATACCCATTTGCATCCAATTGCCTTCTTTCCCTCTGGTAGACTAGCTAACTTCCATATCTGATTCTTATAAAGAAACTGCATTTCTTCATTCATGGTTATCCTCCATTTATCTACTTTAAAACTTTAGGTTGCTTCATGATAAGTGGTAGGAGCTTCATCATTTGCAATTAAAGATGCATAAGCCACTGTGTCATCAAAGCGAGTAGGTCTTTGAATTCTTCGTTTTGGCCTACTTAATATAATAGATTCATGTTGTTGTTGTAAAGGTTATTGAGTTTGAACCTCTTCTTCATTCGACTCCTCTTCTACCGTAGAAGTGTCTTCATCTACTTCATCATTCATTGCTGGGTTTATAATCCTTCTTTCAAACTCCACCTGTTTCGGAGCACTCTCCACTTGTTGTGGAGTACCATCAGTCTACCAACCATCTTCAGTTCATAATGGTAGACTCATCAAAGGTGACATCTCTACTAAAGATTATCTTCCTCGTCACTGAACACCATAGACGATATCCTTTCACACCAGAAGTGACTCCCATAAAAATTATTTTTCCTTTAGACATAAATTCTCTCTCTCTTGTTGTAATATTTCACTTGTATTATTTCTTTTGAAATAGTGAACTATCAATTTAGTAGTTTCCGAGGAAGTAGGTAAAATTGTCCGAACCTCATTAAATTCTGGTGTTGTTTATTTGTCTGTTTAATAGCTATTGTCAGGTATAGTTGTAGTAAATTATTGTGCTATTAAATTACATGTCTAGAAAAATTCTGTCTAAGGAGATTGGGTTTTAAGTGGGACCGTTTGTGAAGACTACGTGGCGTCGATTTGTTTAAAAGTACACCAGTCTGGAG
>JAOQMM010129541.1:0-15735 GCA_027563515.1 Erythroxylum platyclados | reverse complement strand
GGCGACATAGCTAGTCCACTATAAGTTGTGCTCAAAAGTAAATAAGTGCAAATAAACTCATGTTAAGGCTCACGTTAAAGCTCATGTTAAACTTTTAGATAAATGTTTCTCAAAATATGTGAAACATTACAACAACTTTAAGGGTTTTGAAGAAGAAAAGAAAAGAGGGCTCAAATACAAAGAGTTTTGTTCAAAAAAGATGTTTGCTACAAATACAAACCTTTGTAGGAAGTTTTGATTTTGAGGGGTTTTGAGAAGGCTTTGGGGGCTTTGGGGCACTAGGCTAAGACTTTAGAAAGAAGGGACGTTCAAGCTTTAGGGAGAGCAAGAACAAAGAAGAAAGAGAGGAAGAAGAGACTATAGAAAGGCTCCTCTTTTAGTTTGAACTTCCTCCTTGTATAGACTCCTTAGTGTCCTTTCTTGTTATTTCACTTCTTCAAATTAGTTTTCAAATTGGCCTCCTTTGTAGAAGTCACTTGTGGTTTTCTTTGGTACATAATTTATGTCATATCAAATAATTTAAAAGATTTTCTTTTTTTGGCCCTTATGTTGGGCTCATATGTTACAATGCAGAAGTATAATAGTTGAGCTCACATTTTACAAAGTACTTGGGCTCACGTTTTTACAAATTGATTAAATTAATCTCTTGGTCTTCCAACTCAAGTTCTTGATCTTCATTTTTTTGAGGTCGTTGTGGATGATCGTGATTTCAGTAATTGTTTCACGATCTCAAACTATTCTTCTTTTGTTTTTGCTGCAGCCAATTATGCTTTGACTTTAGACTGTTATTGCAAGAAGAGAGTTAGTTCACTTTGTCTTAATGGTTGAGAATTTTAGGCTAGCCGTTCTTCTACAACCACTTAATGGGCTTTATTTCCTTGCGAAAATTTGTCCCACCATTTCACCTTGAATTTTCTCACCAGTACTAGAATATCTAGTTGTAGGTCTTGTTTGTAGTCATACTTCTATGCTAAAACCCATGAGATGAAGAACTTTGACAAGAACAATAGGCTTGGAAAGAAAAAATCTTTGTAGTCTTTTGTTTGGTATTTTGCTTTTAAAGTACAATATCCTTTATATACTTTTGGCGGGACTACATTGGGAATTCTCTCATACCATTTACACCAATTAATAAACCATAAGAAGAAATTATACTTCACTCTAGTGTTGAAAAAGAACAACCATGAGTGGTGGTTCATGATATTGTTCATAAAAAAAAACATAGAACTAGGCTTGCTGGTAGTCATAATAATTATAAATCTGACAATAAGGCAAATTTGTTATGCATTGGGCTTCCACAACTCAATTTCCTACCCCATAGGATGAATCGCTTTGTTGATTTTACACGTGAAGTATTTAGAAATTGTTTTATCAGGTTTAACATAATGATGCTTGATTTTTACATATTTAGTGTCTTTAAGGATATGCATATAGTAATTTTGGGTTTTGGACAAGTCCCAAGGCTTATTATGCCATCTTTTTGGAAAACTAGTGTTGATTACTTTAAAAGGATATGGGTTGTAAAACACATTTTTAATTGTCAAAATGTTTTGAAAATGTTCCTTTTCAAAATAGTTGTTTTGAGAAGTTTTTTTTTAAAAAAATTTGTAGATCTTTTGAAAAACTTGTTGAAGAAATTTGTTTTGATTTTCGCTCATGTTAAATAAATTTTCTAGCTGCATTTTCAACAACCATTTTTTTAAGAATGCTCTTTTATGGACATTTGTCTAGTGAATCTCTCAGCACTATATTTAGCCCTAGAGTTGTTGAAAGGTGCTTTAGCCACTCAGAAATGTCAACCATATTGGTAGAAAGTGTATTGTTTTCTCTTCTTCCAATATCTATTTATAAGCTTTTATCGATTGTTTAGTTGTGGGCTTTGAAGGGGTAGTCTTTAAAGTAGACGAGCTCACATGAGTAGGAGATGGGCTCACTTGAATAGGAGATTAGCTCATTTGGTTCTTTGGGCTTTTAGTAGAGGCTTTGGAAGGGGTTTTTGTTCTTGGGATCATGATCTGGATTGCAAAAATTCTCTAGTTAGGAGATCAGGAATGGAGTTTGTTTCACCTTAATGAATTCAATATCAAAATCAAAGATACTTAAAAGTGCTTTCGATCTAGCAAAAATCTGTTTTGAAGCAATATTCTGAACATCTTTTAATAAAACTTCTTTTATAGATTTGCAATCAATCTTTGTAAAAACTTTTGGTTTAATAAATCATCTTGAAATTTTGAAATGCACAAAACAATAGACAAAATCTCTTTTTTGATTGTTGAATAATTGCTTTAAGTTGGGTTCTAATAGTTGGGCTAACATTTTATAAAGCACTTAGGCTTACATGTTTACAAATTGATTAAATTAATCTCTTGGTCAGGTTCTTAGTCTCCATTGTTTCCTGAGGTCATTTTGGATGATTGTGATTTTGGTAATTGTTTCATGATCTCAAAATATTCTTCTTTTGTTTTTATTAAAGCCAATGATGTGTGGGCTTTCGATTTTTATTGCAAGAATAGATTTGGTTCACTTTGTTTTACTGATTGAGAATTTTGGGCTAGTCATTTTTTTACAGTCACTTGATGGGCTTTATTTCCTTGTAAAAAATTTTCCCACCATTTCACCTTAAATTTTCTCACTACTATTGGAATATCTAATTGCGAGTCTTGTTTGTAGTCATACTTCCATGCTAAAACCCATGGGATGAAGAAGTTTGACATAAACAAGAGGCTTGAAGATAAAATGTCTTCATAGTCTTTTGTTTGGTGTTTTTTTTATGAAAGCACAATATCCTTCATACACTTTTGACCGAAATATCTGAGGAATTCTCCCATACCATTTCTACTAATTGATAAACGAGAAAGGGAAATTTTACTTCAGTCCAGTGTTGAAAAAGAACAACCATAAGTAGTTGTTCATCATATTGTTCATAAAAAAGGCATTGAACCAAGCTTGCTAGTATTCATAATAGGTATAAATCGGGCAATCATGCAAAACTGTTATAAATTGGGGTGAAGGTAAGGATTGAGTCTATTGGATTAAGTTTATTGATTTCTATTCATTGAGGGCAGGTGGTCCCGATAGTTGAGCCCAGGTAGAGGCATGTAGGTCTTTAGGTTTAGCCTATTCATAATTGAGGGAGTCAATATTCTTAGAAAATGGATTTCTTTATGAGATTTAAATCTATCTTAAGTGCATCCGCCTCTAGTACCAATGATAGGATCGTGAACAACAATGAAGTAATAATAGAAAACTTTAAAAAATCTATAGATAATTGTAAATTCTTAAAGTGCAAAAGGATCAAATCTACTAACAATCAAAGTTTAAACTTTTTCAAAAAATGGATTACACCATAAAAATCGAAGAAGGTGACATTATTTTGTCAAAGCCCTTTGAAACCATCCACTTATTCACCTAAAGCTCAACAAACAAACACAAAGAAAATGGTTTTAATTACATCCACATAAGAGTAGTTCAAATAGGAGCCCCTTATAAAAGATGGATTAAAGAATTCCATTCTTATGGGTTTGAGAGAAGCTAGGTTCTACGACTTTCAGTTTCCTTATTAAGTTCCATAAATTTTTTATCTTTGCACGAGCCCAATGTCATTTGATTGTTATCCAAATTTGACCATCTCGCTTAATGATAAAAAGATCTTAAAAGCCTTATTTTCGCAAATCAAAACCCATAACTCTAAGATAAACACATGATCTATCCCTATAACTTTGATTTACAAAATTCATTACAAAGCGATAAACATCACATTTGCATCCAAAGGTATGATATCAATGGGGGGAAGCGCGAGGATCAACTAAGAGGGAACAACTAGGCAGCTTTGAAAGCTATAAGGATAATTAAAGATAAACATTAAGTTTTTTAAAAAGATCTCACCTAAATCACAGTCAAAGGCTCACTTTAAGAAATAGAAAAATGCCCACTTTTAAAACGAGTTGTCAAGACTCAAATTATGTAAATTATATGCTCAAGGCTTACTTAAGATTTCTAATTTGATTTTTTGTCTTTTTACAACCGTTTTTTATAACTGTTTTCAAGATTCTATTAGTCCTAACCTTGTTCCTAAGTTGATTTGCAAATAAAAAGTTGGGTGTTGTTGTTATCGACCTATTCTAAGAATTCTAAGTGTTGCTCTTCTAACCTAGATAGGTCTCCACTTAGTCTTTTTATGAGTTGCTTCATCAAATATTGAGTTAACATGAATAAAACATTAAAAGTAAATACAAGCAAATATTAAATCAAATTAAAGCAATTAAGCAAAAATAGAAACAAGCATGGAGTATGATAACATGATGGGCGGCAAAGCCGACCACTACAGGTTATAATACTCAACACAAGTTAGAATGCAAATATTAAAGCAAATAAACCATATTACACTTTAATGGGACATAGCTGACCACTACAAAATGCAATAGATCTAATTAACATAAACAAATAATACATGCAATTTCTTCATTATAAAAAAAGTTCAATTCATACAGAGTTTAAGAATTTAAGAGTAATAGAATTTTTCCTAATCTCTTTAATAAAATTAAAATATATAAGTTATGTGGAAAGTAAACTCACTTTATTATCAAATTATCTTTAACTATTATATTATTAAATAAAAGTAATGTGAGATAATTATCCTTTATAATTAAAATGGTGAATTTTCTAATTTGATTTATTCTTGGACGATGGTAGGTTAATTAAATTGTATATGTTCCAATATCATTACATTGTTGTGTAAAACACGTAAGATAAAGGTCATGGATTTAATAGTCTCATCTAATTTCAGGTGACACGATTGGTTGGAGTAGTAGTTTAACAAATTTAAAGTCAACAAAGTTATCTAGTAAGATTAGGTAGCAATGAGCCTAAATTTGTTCATTATATGTCATTCATAATTAATCGTTTTTTAAAAAATAATCAATGCAGAAATTACCTATTAATGATTTTTTATGTAGTAAATTATTTTGCTTACAATACATAATATTCCCAATTATTCAAACTAAAGTTTTTCCATCTACAACTAGGTTTGGCAAAATCGGTAAAGCTGCACTTGGTCTAATATGAAATCAACGGATTTGATCCGAGTTAATTAAGTTATTAATCAAACTCGAATTTTTTTATTTTCAAGATTTTAGACCTTATGTTTGAATTTCAAATGTTTTTAAGTAAAATAACGTAATTTTAAGTAATAAAAATTATATTTTGTCGAAGACATTGAACTTAATTAAATTTCAATCTAGTCAAACTTAATCAAAATCGAATTTGGATAGGGCCAAACCCAAAGACATATTTGTGCCCGTTGCGAGGTCTATCTACAACCAATGAATGAAGAAGTGCTCGATTAGCCAATGTATGTATGTAAATAAAAAAAAGTCCTTAGGTAAAAGATACATGTTCTTATGATTTAAGTTATTTAAAAATATTTTTATTGTTTAAGGTTATTAAAAAAAAAATTTTAGTATTAAAATCTTTCCAACAAATTAAAATTTTGATTGAATTATTTTAACATAATTTATTATTAAAACTAAATTAAAATAATTGTATGAACTTTGTTGTATGTTTAATAATTAATAAGATATTTTGTATTAAAATAATTTAATAAAAATATTTAAATATGATTAATAATATAAAAAATAAACCTTGAAGTCGACATTTTAACTTATTTTTTAATTAACTATGATAATATTATTATTGGTCGGCTCCAAGGTTGCTTCAATTTGAAACATGCTGAGTTGTTTAGCACCCTCATTGTGAATCATACTATATTTTGAAAACATTGCTTTTGTCACTCCTTTAATAAGGTTTTGAATCTCAAGAGACCTCAAGTGCTTTACCTATTGTTCATGTGGGAGAATAGTAAACGATAATTTATAAAGAAATATCAAAAGATAAAGCATTTTTTGAGTATATATAATAATTTAAATGAATGAAAGCCTTCTTTAAAAAAACATTTTTATATATGTAATAAATAATTTTTTGAGTATATATAATAATTTAGTAATTATACTTTTTAATAAATTATTTTACAAACTAATAACTTAAATTAAGGGATAAATTTAGTCCAAACGATCATTAGAATCACTCATGTATAATTAATTTAATTTTTGACACTTAAAAATATTTGAAGAACTTGATAAAAATTTAAATTTAATATCCCAATACATATAAAACCCTTTGAAAAATCCCATAGAACCACTTCCTAACATATAAAAACCGATTGTAGAAATTTTTGTGAATTCAACCGATTTGAAAAATAATTATTTTAGTAATCCTATCAGAAAAATCCCTTGAAAAATCCCTTTGAACCACTTGCTAACACATAAATGTTTGCGGATTCAACCGATTTGAAAAATAACTTTTTTAGTAATCCCATAAAAATAATCATTTAATGAATTAAAATTAAAGTTACGTACTCTGCTTCTTAATGAGATTTCTACTTAATTATTATTGTCGTTACAGAAATCCCTGTGAACTATGAACCACTCCCTCGAGCGCTAAACTAGATAGAAACTTTAGGTTATCAGATAAAGGTGTCAGCGACCAAGTTGGTGGAGAAGTAGACAAAAGAAGAAGAAAAGATCAAGTTGGCTCTTTTTTAATACAATCCACTCCTAATTAACGCCAAAACTAGTGATGGCAATTTTTGCTAGTGAATCTAAATTGAGTTATTTTTAACGGCCATTTTATAGGTCAGGTTTAGGCTCATATTAATTCAAGACTTAATTATTCTAAACAAAACAACATCGTTTTATTTTAAAGAATTAAGTCTCAAGTAAGCCTAAATTTGGAGAACTCAGACTCAGACCTAATTAAAAAAATAAATTATTCTATATTTTTAATTTTAGAATTCATTTTTAAAAATTTGGCGAGAGCTGGCTCATTAGCCAGCCCATTGCCATCCCATGCCAAAACTTCTCGATATAATCTATGATAATTATCCATCATGTGTCAACAAGTTAGGTTGAACCCAGATGGTTATATTAGGTTGACAATTAACTTGGCGTGTGAAATAAATTTGGTTGGTATTGTTTACATTTGAGGTTAGCTTATTAAGCTAATGTTTTGCTCCAGATATGCAATATCCCACGACCTAATTACTATCTATTTTATAAAAAAATAAATTATTTAGTAAGTTTTATGTTTCAAAATTAAATATAAATTTATTACTAAAGATTTAGGTCAAGATAGAAAGACCCTTTCTGTTGTGTTTTTTAATTTGTTATATGATTTCTATCACTATATCATTTTATGTAATTATTAATCATTTTTATGATAAATAATTCCTGATGCAATGAATATCGTGAACAAAGATTGAATTTAGTAAGTTTCAACCAGTTAGTAATAGTTTCATCAAGGATTTGGATAAGACTTGAATCTTCAAGAACTATGTTTATCATTGTTCTTAATTATGTTTATAAAAGTTGCTGCTAACTATGTTTAAATCAATGATTAAAAAACTCAACAGGTTTAATTGGTTTAATTGTAAAAATCTTGAATTATTTAATTTTTTAGTTTGATTTTTAACTTTTTTGGTTCAATTTACTTTAATAATTTTTGTTGTTAAAAATTAATCAATTTATTAATTAATCGGTCAATTTTTGTTAATTAATAAAGTTTTATAAACAAAAATAAATCAATTAATCTTCATTTAATAATCTTTTTTAATTAAACTTTTTATTCAATCTTTAACCGGTTTTATAAAAGTCTAAAATTGATTAAACGTTTTAACCTTTAAATTTTTTGTCTTATCTTTTAAGTTATGGTCCCATTTTTAAAAAATTGATTTATATCATTTCACGGTTTAAAACATTCTTGTGAATGTTTAGTATAGATTTAGAGTTTAATGGCTTGGGTAGAATAACCCATTCCTATAATGACACCAGCCTGCTTTGAAGATCTTCATGAACCCGAAAAGAAAAATAGCAACTGTTTCCAAGAAAACATAAGTAGCAATTGATGGTAGTATGAAATCGTCTATACGGTGTTTCAATTTTATGTTATTTAATTTTATTATATATTTATATAAAGATGAGATTTAATAAAATATTTATTTCAGAAATAGGAAAAGAATACCTATTTCAGAAATAGAGGAACTGTTCCATTGCTGGCAAGACTAAGCACCCCTTATGTGGAGAAAGTAAAGTGAAGTTAAAATAAAACGATATACAACCTCAAACTTTCAAAAAGTTCAACAGAGTTTATAACATTAATTTAATTTGACTAATAATTGTCTTTTAAATAGACACTTAAGAATTGTTTATATAAATATAAATTAATTAAAAAAATTGTAATATATATAAATTGAAGATTATATATTTTATGTTTTCAAATCATAATTTATCTTGAATAAATTGATTAAGATAACATCTAAGCTTTATAACGATTATCCCATTTTGGAATTATTCGATGACTTTCTAGTTAATATCATTTGATTTTTGTTTGTTGTTTATATTTTATGAGCAATTGCAAACTATGCTTTTCAAATCAAATTTAAATAATATAATCAAATCAATGTTTTATGCTTTATATTTTAAATATTTATATTATAATATATTGATATTAAACTTGAAATTCTTATTTCTTTCAAAGCCATGAAATTTCCTTATGATCTAATGCTTTCTAAAAACTCTTCCTTAACTTCAAAATTATATGAAAAAAAAGTTCCTTCTGATTTTATTATGTATTATATGACTTTGTCTTGTGTCTTATTGTTTTCGGACGTGTGTTATCTTTCACTTTTAAATTTGTATTGTCTCTTTCTGTTTATGCTCTTGTTTTTGCCCCTCACTTGATGTTGTCGATTCATACATACTTTTTATACACCATCGAATCATAAAATGCTATACATTTTTAAGTTCTTATAGGTTTTTGTATTTTTAAATCAATTAGTTGCTATAAAGGGCTGCTGTGGTGCTTCTAATCAGGGGCATCCAGTCGTTGGTGCTTATGGTGAAGGACCAGTTACTAGTGATTATGGTAAAAAAAAAACAAGTTGCTACTTCTTGTAAGGGACAACTTGATGGGTCTCTAGTGAGGGACAAGTAGCTGCTTCAAAATCAAATGAGCTTCGTGAGGGTAGAGGTGCTTCTAGCGAGGCTTATATAGCCTTAGATGATGAAGATGCAAGTGATTCAAATGATCCAATATATGAGAGTGATAATGATGATCGTCAAGGCAATAAAACACTAAGTGACTTATTTGATCATGATGGCTTATTTGAAGAGGGAGCTGGTGAAAAATACTGAGAGTGAACATACTTTTTTTATTTAGGTTTTTTTTTAAAAAATTAAAATAATATCCTTTTTTAATAAAAATGACGTTATTTTGTCATTGGCCGTTGAAGCCAACCCAATTTTCAAGCCTAGATTTTTGACAACTTAAAGGCCCATCATATATGGATAATTGTCACTTAAAGGGTGAACATGAAACGTAATTGTTATTGGCTATTAATATAGATTCAAAGAACAATATGATTCCGATTGCATAGGTTGTTATTAAAAATTAAGAATAAAGCACCGTGAAAGTGTCTTTTTATGCCTATAACAAGACATTAGATATTACAAGAATTAAAATTGAAATTTCATTTATGATCACTAATAGGTTAGATAATTATAAATGAATTAATTTCTCTTCAGACTATGGTTAATGCTTATGGATATGGAATAACTAGTTTATTTAAAAAATTATTATAACAGGATTTATAACATGTCTTTAATATTAATATAGCAGGTGTTGAACACATATTTCATATTAAACACATCTGTGTTGACCTATTTATGAAGATAATTTAAAACAATAAAATTATAAAAGATAAAGTATAAAATTTGATAGCATTATACATCTTCAATGAATTTGACAAGTACAAGATAATGTAATTTATTGTAGCAATAGAAAATTTTGGCTTATTAGAATACGGATATAGATCAAGAATGATATAATTCGGATGGAACTTTCTGAGGTCATGACTCATAATGAAAAACTTTAGCATACTAAGATATGGATAAAAGATCTCTAGTAGAGAGGTCATTCGCATTCTCTTAGGTTTTTTTAGATTTTGTCCTTCGAGTTTCTTTTATTTTTTTTAATACATAGTACTTACCTTTTAGTTAGTTAGTTTCTTACTTATCTTAATTACTTTCTTGACATGGTTAGTTTGAGTTATTCTTATACTTGTCCTTTTTGTTTGTTTGTATATTTATTTAATTATTTTTATCTTTTATTTTTAATCTTTATCATATTCTCTATTACGATATTTTGTATTGCATTACCTATTTGTATATTTTTATTTATACGTTTTTATTTATATTTTTTAGTATATATCTTTACGTTGCATTGGATGTATATCTATTAGAAACAACCTCTCTATTAGTAGGGGTGAGTCTATGTACTATTGGACCTCCCCAGACTCCATGTTTCAGCGAGGCTCTCACTGGGAGTTGTTTTTGTTCTTGTTGTAAGAATCCTATCATATTAGGATAGTCATCTTATGTATTTACACTACTTGGTATATATAATTGTAAATGTTATCAAATGTCTCACTTGCCCAAGTTATGATTGATATAATATGTCCCACTTGTCCACTTCACTTGTGGATGTAATGCTACATTAGTTATTTTTTTTTGGAAAATAAAGAAAATTTTATCAAACTAGCAAAAGCTATTTACCGACATTACAATGAAACTCTATCTAGGACTAACTATTCAAATCAGAAGCAACATTAAACCAAAAAATACACATAAAAATCAAATTCCGATAACCAAATTCTAGTCAAATTTTGGCTAATAGATCTTTGCTGATGATGAGCAATAATAGTTTCTCGACTGTAGTTGACAATGTATTCCGCTAATTGATGTTTTCCCTCTTCCACTCTTTTGTACATTCTCATGTTCCTTTCCCTCCAAATTGCATAAATGACATTTGAATAGTCTATCTTCGTAAGTATACCATCTAAGCAACCATGTTTCGTGCACCCTATTATCATGTTCAAAGTCTCCCCCCACTCAAAGGTGTATCTAGATAACTGTAACATAGCCATTATTATGCTCCAAATTGCTTTAGTGTATGTATATTCAAAATAAAGATGGTCGTGGCTCTCATTCATTAGCTTGCATAAGACACATATAGGATCATACTCTCCAAACCAACGATCTTTTGTTCAGAGTCTATTTTTAATCGCTAGCCATGAAAAAACTGTAGCTTTTGTATTCAATGATTGCTTCCAAATCGTATCAAACCAAGGGACTACTTCATTGCAATTAACTGACAACTATTGGCAAGATTTATTATTAAACGTACCTCTGGAGGAGAGATCCCAGGTGATGCTATCTTTCTGTATTCCTTCGGGAATGCTTGGCAGATACTCTCTAAGTAAGGAGAATCTTTTGTAGTTACCAACCCAATCTCCATCATGGATAAGAGAAGAGACTCTTAACAAGTAAAGGTATCCTAGATTGTAATTGAGCAAGTTTTGCTCTACGGATTAAAGGACTGACATTGGTCCAATTATCAAACCAAAACCATATATTTTTGTCATCTCCCATCCAATGCTTGACATTGCACTTTATTATATATTTATCAACTGATGATCGACTATATTTTAGTTTTTTTTACTCCATAATTATGAGTTATTTTGTCCATGTCTTATGCTAATGTAAGATAGTTGATAACATCAATAAAAAGGGAGGGATAAGTTAAAGCTACACACCATTTTATGATTATCTGTTGGAAGGCATCAATAAATTAAAAGTACTTTTAGCTAGTTTTCCTTTTTTGTCTGTGACTTTATGGATATAAGAACATAAAACAGAGCAAGATATCCAATACATTGTTGACTATTGATTGTTTGTTTTAAGGCCTTTACTTTCAACTAATAATGTTTCAATGACTTAGATAGGAACATGGACAATTAAAGGAAATTAACAAAACAAATTCATAATTAATTGGAAAAAATTCTAAAGAGTAAATGATGCAAGCATTCTTAAAATGTCGGAATGAAGTGTAACATGTTTTCAAACAATCATTATGAGAGTATACATAAAAGAGGTATTACTACAACACTATATTATTAAAACAAAATTTACATCGTCATTTAAAGAAGTTTAAATCCTGTTATTAAGGATATGACATCAAACTTTAATCTTTTTTTAGGCATATTATACTATTTTTAGAAGTTAGATACTAGAAAAGTTAAGATGGACTAGAAAGTTGATGCAACGAAATCAGTTATGTTTTTTTGAAGTAACGAGGTGTTTATTGACATCAACTTGTTGAAAGCATGTAGTAGAGAAATACAATAAGTGACTAATCCCTGAGCCAAGTGGAGCATTCATAAATGAGTCAAATGCTTCTTTTATTCTTTTCTTTGGTGCAACTGGACCTTAAATTTTGGTAATAAAATCTTTAACAAGGACTAATATTAAGATCATATAATAAACATGTAACTTTTCTTTCTACGTTTGAGAATTCTCCTTGAACCTAACATATGCTTGAAAATTTTGATTTACTAATACTTAGTATTAACTATACTAAATAAACCCAACTACTCAAAACAATATGTTAGGAAAAAAAGTAGTTAGATAAATATCATTAAAACCAAATAAGATTAAGATTTTAATAATATATTTAGTTACTTTCACTATTTTAATTGAAATAATAACCCTCATTGCTATTCCAAAAAGAATATTTTAGTCTTTCTAGTAGGTCATGGTCTCATTTAAATTTTATTGACCTTGAGTTTGCTCAACAAACTAACTAAACTTAAACTACTTAGATACATCTTTATCAATCAATCTTATGTAATTCCTAGATTTATTAACAACTCTTTACCACCTCTTATATGTTATTCCTAACTTTGCCTCTAAATTCACATGATCATCAGTTTGATCATCCAGATCATAGAAATTTAGTTGAATAGGGTTAATTATTATAGGAATAAATAAATTCGGGTTATAATGAGACTCAATTTGCTCATAACAAAACTTCTGTTTATTCTTATAATAATATAAAAAAGGGATCATATTCTAAATATGGCTTTATTATTTTATTGAAGGATTTTGATTTCCAATGGTCTCGTCAATCATGCAAAAAATGTACAAAGTATCATCCATATAAGTATACAATTAAGTATGTATATAAAATACATCATACACATATAAAACATGTAATTCAATATGAAAACATAATCAAGTTATATGCATAAAATATCAAACCTTGTTTGATTCTAGTTATTGATATAATCTTCATAATTTAAAATAATATTTCCATCTCTTGAAAAGTTAGATTAGATTAAAAAATTAATTCCTAATTAACTAAAAACTTTATTTCAAATAAAAAATCAATTTTTTTACAGCTAATGATGTCCGAAAAAAATATTCCCAAATTTTTTTGGCCAAAGGCAATAAATTGGGTAGTACATGTCTTAAATTGTGGTTTAACATTAGCGGTAAAAAATAAGACACCAATTTTTCAAAAAGAAAAAGACACCAGAAGATGCCTGAAGAGGAGTCAAGCCTTCAGTTCATTATTTTAGAGTTTTTGGTTGTATTCCTCATGTTTAGGTGCCTGATAATATAAGAAGTAAGCTGGATGATAAAAGCGTGCAATGTGTCTTACTTGGAGTTAGTGAGGAATCAAAGGCGTATCGACTTTATGATCCAATTTCACAAAGGATTATAATTATCAAGGATGTAGTATTTGACGAAGATGGAAAGTGGGAATGAAATAAGAAGTATGAAGTTGTCATTTTGTGTGATCTTAAATGGGATGAAAATAAGAAGGAAGCTGTTGAAGGAATAAACCAATCTGATATTGATGTGGCAGATTAAAAAGAAATAGATTAAGATGAAAGAGCAAATTCAGAAGAGATTCCTCCTAATAGCAAAGATAGTGCAACTCGGTTGAATGAAAAGAGGAATAGAAGACCACCAATTTGGATGAAAAACTATGAAATAGGAGAGTTTTCCTGAAGATGACATAACTAATTTTCTCATGTCTATAAGTGTTGATCCCATTTGTTAAGAAGATGTTATGAAAAGTGAAATATGGAGGAGAGCTATGGATACTGAAATATAAGCGATAGAAAAGAATAACACTTGAGAGTTAACTGAACTACCTGAAGGAGCCAAAAAGGTTTGAGTAAAATGGATTGACAAGAGCAAATTCAATGAACAAAGAGATATAAAAAAACACAAGGCAAGGCTGGTAGTAAAGGGGTATGCTCAGTAATATGGAATCGATTATACAGAAGTTTTCACTCTGATGGCTTGAATGGATACAGTTCGCTTGGTTGTTGCATTTGCTGCTAAAAAAGGATGGCCTCTTTATCAATTGGATGTGAAGTCTGCCTTTCTATATGGAGAATTGAATTAAAATGTCTTTGTAGAACAATCATAAGGTCATATACAAAAAGGGGATGAACGAAAGGTTTACAAGTTGAAGAAAGCCCTTTATGGGCTTAAGCAAGCACCATGTGCTTGGTATAGTTGTATAAAGGCTTATTTCATGAAGGAAAGATTACAAAAAAGTGACTATAAGCACACTTTCTTTATTAAGACAAGCATGGATGGTAATATATTAATTGTCAATTTGTATGTTGATGACATAACTGGTCTTGGTAAAATGAGATATTTCTTAGGACTTGAAGTCATATAAAGATCAGATGGAATCTTTATTAACAAAAAAAAAGCTCTCGAAGTGCTGTAAAGGTTTGGAATGGATTAAAGCAATTCAGTCCAAAACCCTTATTCCTGGCTTTAAACTCACAAAAGATGAAGAAAGAATAAAAGTTGATAAGACTTATTTCAAAAAGATCGTGGAAAGCCTCATGTACCTCATAGCCACTCGACCAGACCTGATGTTTGTAACAAGTCTTATTAGCAGGTGTATAGAGAATCCTATTTAGCTTCATCTGCAATTAGCGAAAAGGATCTTGAGATATTTAATGGGAACATTTGAGTTTGGGATTTTCTATAAGAAGGGAGGAAATGATGAACTTATTGCTTATACAGATAGTGATTATGCTGGAGATTTGGAAGATAGGAAAAGCAAATCAGGTTATGTTTTCTTATTAAGTTTAGGAGCTACTTTTTGGTCATCTGAAAAACAACCAGCGGTAAGTCTATCAAGTACTAAAGCAGAGTATATTGAAACAGTAACATGTGCATGTCAGAAAGTATGGTTAAAAAGGGTGTTAGAAAGCTTGGATCATAATCAAGGCGAGTCAGTTGCTATTTGTTGTGATAATAGCTCTGCAATCAAGCTGTCGAAAAACCCAGTGATGTGTAGTCGTAGTAAGCATATAGATGTACGATTTCATTTTCTTCGAGAGCTTACAAAGGCTAGTACAATAGAATTGGTTTATTGCAGTAGACAAGAACAGTTTGCTAAGTTGAATGTTTTCCTGAAGCTGCATGACTTGTTAGGAGTTTGTTCTGAGAGTGATATAAACTAAATGCTTTTAGCATTCAGTTTAAGGGAGGAATTGTTAGGACTTAGTTAATAAACCAGTAAATAAATCCCTATTTTCATAGAGCTCTTATCTTCTAAAATCACTTTTTGGTTAATAGTTGCTTATTTTTTTGTATTCTGTTTGTTTTATAAGGCTATATATAGCCACAATTATTTCAATACAATCACAACAAATTTTTCTTCCATATTCCTCTATTATTCTTCAGGTATGAAATAAACCTACCTTGGAACAAAATTGAAACAAAATTAAATGACAAAATAGAGCATCAT
>JAOQMM010129497.1:0-15748 GCA_027563515.1 Erythroxylum platyclados | reverse complement strand
AATGTGAAGCAATGACAAACACAACATAGGTCATATTTGTATCCCAAACCAAGTCTACCACCAAAATTAAGCGAGTTATATTCTTCTCTATAGTACCAATCTGTCTATCACTATTTTGACTATTCATAGTCTCCTAAAAATAGTTGGATCCCTATCACTGATGATAACACTATATGAGACCAAGTCTTCTCAACCATATCTACTTGACAGCTTAATAGTCCATCGCACTCTATTTATGATCATACTATGATGTTATTCTTTTCTTGACATAGATTTTCTATTTCTTGAACTAAAATTTCTAGCTCCTTTAGTATATATTCCAAGTTGTTCTAGTTCTACTTGTATCACATTTGAATTGGTGCTACTCTTTATTGGCCTTGACACTTCATCTTCATATGTTTGCCTCATAATGTATGACTCATATACATAGATGTTCAATCTTGAGTGGATTTCTTAGACTGTGTTGGTTGAAAATGATATATTCACTCAGTTAGAGATTATTATGTATGGCTTATATACAAGGGAGTGTAGTCTTGGATGTTTTGAGAATAAAATGAGCTTCCTTATTTGGAAATGCATTTTTGGTGGATTTTAAACTCTGAAAGGATTCTATAACTTATTAGAGTCATGTTTAACTTAAGTTAGATTTGATAAGGGTAAGTTGTGTAGTACCATACCAGTTAGAGTTTACATATAACCATACTTATTTAATCATAGTTATATAAGAGTAGAACATTTTAATCTTCATGGAGTGATGGATCAATATAATGAAATTAGCCACTCTTGGCACATAAGGATGTAGGTACACCAAATTGGCTAGATCTTGTTAAAATTTTTCTTATGTTCTTGCTTGCTTTCTTTCAATATTCTCTATTTTTACTATCTATTTTTCTCAACAAGTGGTATAAGAGCATATTTGAGGCAATAATGACTTCATTGTAAGATTTGACATAAGGAAACTTAATGGAACTAGAAATTTTAAAGTATGACAATAGAGAGTGAAGGATTTATCAGTGTAGTAAGACATGTTGAAGGGACTACAAGAATAAATCATAATATATGGATGTACTCAATTAGAAAGAGTTACATATGTTAATAGCTAGATCCATACGACAATAACAACAAAACAACTCAATAAAAATTCTACTAATAAGTGAGATTTGGGGAGGTTCAGTAGTATGCAGCCTTACCCCTAACTAGTAGAGAGATTGTTCCCGAATGATCCACTTGAAAAAATTAAAAATTAAAAATTAAAAAAGTATATAAAAATATAAAATAAAGCTAGAACCGTATGACTATGTCTAGCAAACAAGGTCATGTACCACATCATAGAGACTACATCCCATATGGAGATATTTAAGAAGCTTGAGAGTTGAAGCATGTCAAAGTCTCTCCCAAATAGGTTGTATTTAAAGTAGAGACAATATACGTTGAAGGTACAAGAGGGTATTTGGAACAAACATATCAATGCATTTAACCTAATAGTTAATGACTTGTTAAAGCTTAAGATGACTTTACGGATGAGAGTAAAGTGATAATTTTGCTTTATTCTTTACCTCTTTCATATGAACATCTAATGACCATGCTTTCATTAGGTAAGAAGATAGTTAGTGTTGAAGATATACCAACTACGCTATTGGCTCATAGAGACAAACACTGACAAAAACCCTTAAGGTGAAGACTGTATGGGAGGGAAAATCATGATTGTAAGTAAAAGCAGGAAAAAATGGCTCATCTAAGTTGGAATGGCTAAAAAGCCTAAGCCTAAGCCTGGCCTAACTTGATCTGTCTCGAAGTCAACGAACTTGCTTTGAATCAATTAGACTTCGAGTCAGACTCACTTTTTTTCTTCAAATTTAGGCTTCGAGTAGAGCTCATGCTTAAGTTTCATGATCTAACTCAATATGAAGCTCAAACTTCTCACATTATACATAATATCATCATTTTGTTTATATAAACAAAATTACATTATTTTATATATTAATGAATCAAAAAGCAAAAAACCTAGAATACTCTTATCTCTTCTTACTAGTCATTGACTCTGGATAATTCATCTTGGAGACCACCACTTAGTGTTTATTCTAATTTATTTCTTCTCCTAAACAATTATAAAACAATCATTTAATCTCTCATTCTTTAATGTTCTTCCCTTTTCCACCACTAATCAATGTTCTTCGTATATTCAACTATAAGTATGCTCCAAGACCACACACCTTTAATCAACAACAATTCTAGTGCCAAACAAGTTGTTGTCTAATTTTTTTTAATGATTCAAATGCAAAAAGTCTCACCCTTTGATTGAGTCTGAGAGATTTTTCACATAACCATTACCCCAGTGCCTCCCTATCTCAATTGGGTCTTCTTTCATTAAGTTACTTGCATCAATATGGTTTTTGCCATAATTGAATTACCTAATGAGTTTCAATTCAAAATTTTGAGTTATAAGTTCATATTTTGCTCCACTCTTGTGATGTAAGATACTCTGGCTAGCAAGACCATACTTGATCTCTAATTGTTTTGTAAAATACACTTTGTTTATGAATTATTCATCATTGAATTTTTAAGTTTCTAGAATGCCAAACGAGTTTCTAGAAACAATTATTTCATTATTTTTTATTGTGGCTTAAATTGATTAGGCTTTAAGCTATCGAAGCTCAAGGCTTAGGCTCAAGTTGAAAAATCTAAGCTTGATTAGGCTTTAGGTTTGGCCTAGGTAAGGAAAAGATTTTGGGCCAAGCTCGGGCCATACACAGTCTGAGCTCAATCTAATATATTACAATCCTTACATTTAAGTGGAGTTCTTGGTTAAAATCCAAGAGTAAAAAAACAATTTTGTACTATAAGGGTGAGCAAAATAGACATATTATAAAGGACTGTGTAAATAAGAAGGAGCAAAGTGATGATAGAAAAATTGATGATTTATTAAGGCCTACCAATAAATTGTAGGGTGGGAGCTTAAATTGTAACAATGAAGATGCGGTCTATATATCAACTAATCAACTTTAGAACTCATAGATATTGGATATAAGAAGTTCACATCATATAACACTAAATAAGGATTGGTTTGTATCATACATGTCTAGCAACTTTGGCATTACACATTGAATAATGGTTAAGCTTATGTAATCATTGAAATCCTACTAGCCATTATCCTATTGAAATAATTCCTTAACAAATCATAATTAAGGTTTTTATATCATTGTTATAACCTTGAGCATTATCTAATGCGTATCAAATTTAAGAAAGAAATTGATCTCCTTAGATATCTTACCAGTAAAACAAATTTGGCTATAAAATCAATAGAGATGACATAAAGTGGTAAAAGTTGCAATGACTATAATGAAAGGTCTAACACTGATGGGAAACATCTATAGACTAAAAGGGAGCACGATTGTAGGTGGAGGTGCTATAATAATAGAGTCAAAGGAAGATAGTACTACATTATGACGTATGTGACCAAGTCATCTTAGTGAGTAAGGGATGGTAAAAATTCATAGCAAGATCTTATTGAAGGGTGTCAAACACTAAAACTTATATTTTTGTAAGTTTTATGCACTTAGTAAAAAGTCTAGGATAACCTTCTAGGGTATAGTGTTTGAGGAGAAATATATGTTGAGGTAAAATATATAAAGATTGTGATAAGGCAAATAGTGAGTAGTACTGACTCAAAGGTGGTACAAATAAAACTGGAACAACCTAGAATAAATGCTAAAGAGAGTATAAAATTCTAGTTCAGGATAAAGAATAACGTTAAGAAAAGAGTATTACTATGGATCAAGCGAGATATACTATCAGGCTACCAAGTAGGTATGGTTGGGAAGACCTAGTCTCATATGTTCTTACCACTGGTAATGGGGATCCAATTACCTTTCAAGGAACTATGGTCTGTTAGAAGAATAATAGATGAATGAGTGCTATGGTAGAAGATGTAAGGTTACATAAGATTAGGAAATTAATTGCATTTGGTCAAATATTGTTAAAAAAATATTTGTAATTTAGAGAGTGCAACTGACATATTGACAAATTTGGTTACCACAAAGAATTTTAAACATTACTTAGACTTGATTAATGTCTCTAGGTGTTTGACATGGACATAACCTAGCCTATGAAGAATATATTTGTCAAGGTAGAGGTTATTGTGTATGGCTCATATACATGAACTTGCAATTTTAGAGGCATTTATTAAAGTGTGTTAGTTAAACATGGTATATTTGCTAAGGTAGAGATTATTATGTATAACTCATATATACTAGTGTGTAATCTTAAAGTGTTTAAAAAAATGGATTGCCTTATTTGGAAACATATTTTTGGTATATTCAAACTCTAGAAGGATTCTAAGACTTATCATATTTAAGTTAGGTTGAGTTTAGTAAAGGGAGAATTATGTAAAAATTAACTAGTTAGAGTTTACATATAACTATAATTACGTAAACCTAATTGTATAAGAGTGGAAATATGTAGTCTTCATAGAGTGATTGATCAATATAGTGAAATTATTCGCCCTTGGCTCCCAAGGTTATAGACATACCAAATTAGCTGAACCTCATTAAAAATCTTCTTGTATTCTTTTTTACTTTCTTTCATTGTTCTCTATTCTTGCTATCTATCTTTCTCAACACCTCAACATATGTTGCTCTTTAAATATCACATCTTTAAAAACTATGTTAGACTTTTTATCAGGTTCATAAAACTTGTAAAATTCTAACTTCTAATGTTTAACACCTTTTAATAAGCTTCCCTTATGAAGTTCTATCATTCTTTCCTTACTAAGATTACCTAATCGTATGTGCCATAACACAATACTATCTTCCTTTGATTCTATATTGCAGCTTCTCGACCTATAATCATGCTCTTTATCAATTTGTAGATGTTTCTTACAAGTCTTAGCCCTTTTATCACAATCATCAATCATCACACCCTTTATCATCTTAATATTGTCTCCATCTATTTTATAGCTAAAACTATCCATATGCAAGATGCCTAAAGAGATAAGATCCTTCCTTAAATCTGGTACATGTTGAACATTGCATAACTTTTTGACAACTCCATTAAACATCTGAATCCTGACTTGTCCTGATCCAATGATTTTGTAAGCTTAATCATCACTAAATGGATAATGCAAAGTTTCTTGGTGTGTATGAACTAAACTAATCCTTGTATTGGTGTCATGTGAAGCATCATATATCCATAATCCATGAGTGTTATAATTAAGTAGTTGAAATATAAAGCAAGTCTCTATCATTACAATTCGAGTCCCCTTTTTGCTATATATTAGTAAACCTTAACAAAGTATCAAACTTCATTTCTTCACTCTGCTTCTTGTTTGGATACTCACTTTTGATATGTCAAAATTAACTTACACTTATAGTATTAGACTTCCTTTTTACCTTTGAATTTCAACTAAGAACTCCTCTTAGACAAGCCATCTTTACTCTACTTCCTTGCACAATCTTAGTTGTCCCTCATATACAACCCTTCATCTTGAGACCTTTTACCAATGTTTTATCTTTGTTGGTTGTAAGCTAATAGCACAATAATGATGTATTCCATGCCAAATGTCTCTTTAACCAATATGAGCATGGTCATCAGATGTTTATAAGAAAGAGTTAAGGAATAAATGAAGTCACTTTAAGCCTTAACAAGTTATTGGCTATTTATTTAAACTCATTGATATGTTATTTTAGATACGTTGCCTCCTGCATCTTTATCATTGATAGTGTCTGCTTCAAATCCAACTTGTTTGTAAGATATTTTGACATGTATTGACTCACCACCTTCTTCCATATCTCCATAAGCAATGCAACTTTCATGACATGGTACATGATCTCGTCTTCCATATAAAGTTGCATAATTCTAACTACTCATGCCTATAACTCCATCCAAGGTTAGACAATTAGTTAGAGTGGCAGTTGTTATAGCTAAATTGATTGTAAAAGAGGGGAAATTACCTTCTAGAGAGGTTCATTTAATATTCCGAAAAACTACTCAACAATAGTCAAGCAAGTAGGAAATTCGTGGATGAACCAAAAAAGTTTGAGTAAAGTCGGATCTAAATGTTGTCTAGATAAGCGTCTTGTATTAAGAGGAGTAATTATGAACTCCATAGACTATCCCTATACAAGTGGTGAAGGGAGGTTCCCAATTGGTAAAAAACTCATAATTCCTTGGGGTTAGCTTACACTTGGAAGGAAAAGTAAAAAAAGGAATAAATATAGTGATAATTTGATTCTTTCTTATTGTAATAAATAGGACAAAAATATATTATTTTTCATCATTTCAAGAAAAGGAGAAATTGACTATGACACGTTCACTAGAAAAATTCTTCTGTAGAAAATCATTTAATAAGTCAAGATCATCTACATCTTCCAACTTATTCTTATGCACCCTTTTAATATACCTTATTGTGCTAACAAATCCTTTACTCTTTGTTGTTATAGTCTCAAATTTCCAATTCCATTACACTTCTTCACTACAAACTTTGCAATCAAAGTCATTATTACCAAAACATTGCTTTGATACCACTTGTTAAGAATGTGTATGTAGTAAGAAAAAGAATAATATAAAAGAAAACAATAAGAATACAAGAACTTTTTTAATAAGGTTTGATGAATTTGGTGTGCTACATCCTTGAGAGTGAAAAACGTCTAATTTTACAATTCAATTGAATCATACTATGAGGATTACAAATATCCTTTCTTAACAAAACTAGATTTGCAATAGGTATATTGGTATGTGAACTCTAATTAGTTCAATTTTACATAGCTTGTCCCTTATCAAACCTAACCTCATTCAAATTCTAATAAGTACTAGAATTCTTCTAGAGTTTGTAATCTACCAATATATCATTTTCATATAAAATATCCCATTGCAAATACAGTCCAGTAAATAATTGTGTCTTAGACCGTGTAACTCACTCTTTCTATTTTCACGTAGACACGAGCTCTGATAGGCTTGTATCCTAGGTTGTGTAACTCATTGTATCTGTCCTTATATAGATAAAGACTCTAGCATGCTCGTGTCCCAAGTCGTATCCTTCTTTAAAAAAAATTTCTGCCATATTAACACACTCGTGCTCTAGCCTGTATTTTTACCTCTACTAGTCAAAGAAGAACATGTCGTAACACAGAATTGTATACCCAAATGTGTTCTCCCAAAGCCGTCTAAAAAATGATCATATTCTTCTTGACATACTTTAGGATTAAACATCTATTTATATGAGCCATACGTAAAAAAATATTTAATATTTTTCATTATATCAAATTTGCATTATGAAGTCACTAACCATCTTCTACACATGTTCATTAAAATGTACATCATATTATTCCTCATATTGAAGGTTTGCAACGAGTGCAAGAGAGGAAATGTATCATTGATTCCAGTCACATTTTCTAGATAAAAAGGAGAATAAAAAAGAACAACAAGTAAGAGATAAGGGAGAGAAGCAAGAAAAAGGAGTTCTCTTAATTTTACCAACTAAAAAATTAACATAAATGTTGGAGTATTAATGTCAAAAGGTATCTCTTATATTATTTTATAAAAAATTGACAATAAAAGTGACAGGCCTCAGCATACCGTATTTCAGTAAAACATATAACAAGTTTGTTCAGCATTAGAATCTATATTTGATAAAATTCTTTATATTTTCATTAAGTAGTCATGTTTTATTGTTATTGGGTTAATTAAATTTATAATATTTTCCTCCTATTATGAGGCTGATATTAAATGTGTTAATAAACTTATATAATAGAATAAAGAGATAATGGATTGTAAAGTATTATACTTTTTAAATTTCCTTAATTTAGTGTCTAAATTTTTAAAGTTTTTGATTAAATATCTAAATTTTTAATAATTGAACAACTTAGCTTACAAAGTTATCTATTAATATTTTAAGATTAATATCTAAAGAAGTTACATGTCATCTTCTTCCCTCCATAATTTTTAATATCAAATACTTGATTATATTTCAAAGGCATTACTACTTATTCATTAGTTTTAGAAAATTTAAAGTTCATATTGACAAAAATGAAAGAGTTGTATAATCTTTTCAAATATAAATTTTAGGAATCTTAACAATTATATTAGTAAAATAGTAATAAAATAAGATTTTAAAATGAAATATTCAATTTTTAGAATTTAAAATTTAATAATAAAATTTAAAACTAATAGAAACATGTTTAAAAAGGCAAGTTCATAGCAATCGATCAATGTCGGTGGTGTCAATTTTAAGTAGGCGATGGTACATCGATAAGTATACATTACCCTGCGAAGAGTTCAATGTCGGTGGTGTCAATGTTGAGTAGGCGATGGGACATAGATAAGTATACATTACCCTTCAAAGAGTTCGTATTTTGGAGTTGTAAATATAAACAGAATAGTCCAGAGAAGCTTTCATAAACTGCGATAGAAGAATAAAATAATACTGGTCAGAGTATGGAAGTGCTGATATTTTTACTCAGGAGAAGGCCAAAAGGGACCGTCACTGAATCACTGGGTCTTGAAGCATGTGTCCCCTTGTAAACTCAACCAGTGGATTATAATGGCAATCAATGAGGTGGTTCCGTGTGAAGCAAAAACAGCTGTAACTCATCCAATGAAGAAGGAAAGGTTGGAGCACTGAATAAGCATGCAATACCAAAAGAAGCCACGTACGTTCCTTCAGTGACGATAAGAGTAAAGAGTAAGAACACTGGGTTTAAGTAAAACGAGTAAAACTGGGGTGGCAGTGTCTAGGAAGTATTGAACAGTCCAGAAGGATTGAACAATCCAGAAGTAATCAGAAGCCAGCTAGAACACGGTTGGATAAGAGTGATATGGGGAAAACAATAGACGTCATAGTCGATACATTGTTCAAGGGATTGCACTTTACATTTGCAGCATGTCATGTCACCAGAGGCGGGTTTCTTGTGCATTGCTCGCTAAGTCTGAGCTGTACACTTCTTTTCAAACCCTAAGGACCACATTTCCCATCAATTTGCTGTCACTGTCACTGTTGCTAACTTGTTATGCTTGTGCATGTACTGTAGTACTCTGAAACCTTATCTCAATCTCGCCTGCAGGGCCTCTTACTCCGTATGTTTTCTGCACGTTGGATCTTTACGGAACTGTTAATTAATCCAGGATATTGCGTATTCAGTTTCTGATGATGGGTTAGTAATAGCGTTAATTTGAATAATTCTTGACCTAAAACACTCCAGAAGAGAGTGATTTGAGAGAGAGATAATAACTTGTATTGTCGTCTATTTCAATTATTATAGAAAAGATTATTTATACATGTACCTATACAATTGAGAGAAACATCTCTCAGTCGAAGTTCGTTGAATTCCTAGATAAACGCTAATCAAATTCTTCAATATATACCATAATTGATCTATAGATATACCAACATCATTTATCAAATTTAAGGTGGTAATGAATTCGACATCTTGAGTTTGGAAATAAATTCTTCAAATCATTAAGGTGACTATAGTTTGGTGAATATCGATGAAAATATGAAGTAATGATAAATTGGATACTGTATAAGGTGACAATCAATTTCAAAATATTTAGTATGCTCATAGAAGACATCATTATAAGTAATATGTATGGCATTTGATATCAAAGAGGGAACAATTGTAGATGAGGATGAAATACCTATATTTTGAAGTAACTAATATAATTAAAGGAGTTTAAAGATGGTGTCAACAAAATTCATTTTCTACTTTTATTTTACTGCAAGATTGTTTCGTGTTAAGTTGAAACTCGGGTGTTTTAGGGAGGATTCTTCCAAAATTTGTACCTAATTTCTTATTGATAATATAAGTGAGCTTCAAAAACTTAGAAGATGGAATTCTAAGTTACCAAAATACTAAAATGTGTGGGAAAGAGATGATTTCATTTAAGCAAAAGAAAAATGCAAATTATAAAGAGAACTTGCAATAACAATGAATACACAATGTAAAGAAAGTTGGAAAAGCAGTAACAAAGTGCGTATGGAGTTATTTCTCTTTCGAAAATTATCTAGAGAATGTATTTTTGTATATAAGATTCTTTCGCTTCATTGTCCAAATGTTGGAGAACTTATAATCCTCTCATCCTTAAGAAATTTTTTGTTATAACTGTCCACTTTCTTATATTTTAGCTAACTACTTGCCATTATCTCTTTAACTTCTATATCCTGGACTTTAGCTTCAAGTACTTCTTACCTTCTAGCTCATTTAGCCATGGTTTTTGTCTACTACCTCCCACCATTTTATCAACTTCTATATCTTGGGCTTACACAAATTCAACACATTTCTTTTCACATACTTGGTTTTTTGTTACCCACGAATTCTTTAGCTACCCATTTATTGTGCTTCCATTTATGGTTAACTCCATTTGACTGAATGACTTTTTTTTACCAAATGAAATAATTTATTTTAGGCAATCAACAATCTTTGCATATGTTTCGTGTTATAGCAATTCACCTAGTCTTTTATAAGTTAGACATTAAATAGCATCCCAACAGTTTTTCAAATTTCGGACTGAATTCCTAAGTTAGGCAATGTTACCTATGAGGATCCTCCTAAATCCTAAACAAGTTTTTATAAATGAGAAATGTCAAATACAAAGATTTCATTAAGATTTTTCAAATTTGAATTCCTTACTTCTCTATTCATTACAGAAGATAGAAAATCTCTTCAAATTTCCAACTCTTGCTATACCTTTAAGATTCAACTGTTTTTCATTATAACTTTTCACCTTTGCTTTTAAACATTCTCTATCCTCTTTTTTAACTTCAGTATTTTCTTCTTGTGACTTTTACAACCAGGGTTTCTTCCCGCCATACTTTTTCCTCTTCTTCAACGGGCTCTATTGAACTAAACGCCACTGATATATGTTTCTAGTTCTAGCACTTTACTAAAAAATCCCTTCAATTTCCTTTAGCTTCACCTTCTTTTCGCAAGCTGTTAAGCTTGAAGTAGTTTTTATTCCATCTAATCCTTTTCTAACCTTTATAAGCATCAGGCAAAAGAATACTTAAACTATAATTCTCTTTTTTATCTATTAATTTTGACATTTGAATTCCTGTTTTCAACATTGTAGAAGGCCTTTTCTCATTTCGACAACAAATATGATCTACCTCTTACTATTGGGACTCCTTCACCTATTAATTCTTCTCACCCATCACTCCCCTATTTGGGGGATGTGAGTAAGTCAAAATTTCCTCTAGAATTTGGTTTGTTTCAAATAAATCAACCTAGAAGAGATAAAGCCTTCTGTAACTAATAGCCTTTCCTAGGAATTCTATAGAATATTAACCCAACCTTATATCTACGATTATGAAACTTTGGAGTTTTTTGTGCAACTCTTTTATATTTCCTTTTTGTTACACTTCAATTTCATTAAAAGACATCTTCTGTTTAGTTGGGTTGCTTATAATCGAAGAAGATTTTGTTTGTTTAATTGAAGAGATTCTTATTTTAAACTCTGGTGCTTTCAAATGTTCATTTTATTTTGGGTTAATAAACAGTTACGCTTATTCTAGAAATCTTGTTTTTAAAGAACATGTCAAATTTATTTGATTATGCTAAAATCGATTTATCTTTTTTTGTGTTAATAACAAACCCAGTTTGGAATTCCTTTCTTTTTGTAAAATGGTGGCTTTTGGTAAGTTCTTCACTTTAGGTCCTATTTTCTTAGGGTTTCTTTACAGGAATTTAAAGATATCCCTCTTAATCTCCCCTTGCCATGTCTTAACATATGTGTGTGGTTTGTCCTACATTAAACTTTTGCCTATTTCCCTGAAATTAAAGAAAGAGAAGGCTGCCTTCTTTTGACCCTAAATTTCCTAATTTTCTTATTCTTTGTCTATCCACTAGTTTTTGTAGTAAATCTCTTAAGGATATCTTCAGTACTCTACTATCTCTAAAGAGTAGGTTTATAGATTAGTTGAATCCTTTTGAAGGCTTCTTTGAAAGGCCTTATTAGCTTAGAAATTTCAAGACTTCTAAATCATCTTCCTTATTCATTATCAAAAAAAATTTCTCTTCTATACCAATCCTAGAGTTTTAATTATTGGTGATGATAAGGCCCTAAAGCTCGGCCCTTCCATTATGGCCTTGTATTTTGAAATTATCTCCCTTACCTTTATAGTAGGTAACTCGATCTTTCTTTAGGAAATCCTCGTGCTATATATTTTTTAGACTATCTAATAGGAGTTACTTTTGTGTCAAGCGCTATCAATAATAAATTCCTTTGATTATTTTTATCACTAAAATATTCTTAAATATAAGATTGTTGCTGCTAGTGTCGCTGATATAGAAGCTTACTACTTCTGGTGGTTAAAAAGATTTCATATGTTCGTATCTTATCCCAATTATGCCTTTCTTAAAGGTATTCCCTCTGATTTGCATATTCTTGGCTCTTTAAAATTTTTCTAACTTTTATTATTTCACATTTTGAAATCTTGGATGTTGAGAGCAAATAAGAAAGCTATCCTTTCCTCTCCAAAAGAAGTGGCTCCTAATCCTCTTCTTAAAAGAAAAACTTAAATAGAAGTTCCCAGTGACTTTTAGTTCCAAGAAAGGTAAACCAGCATAAAAGGTTTTGCTAGGAAGTCCGCTCGCTTTTCCTCCAAATTGCTTGAAGAAACTTTGATCACTAAGCCTACGTCTAAAGACACTTTTCCTTTATAAGGGACTGCCTTTATATCTGAAAAGGTTATTAAGGAAGTTGGTGACGGTATGAAACTCCCTTTTATTTCTTTTAGTTTTCTGTCCATTATGAATTTCCACTATTTTATCTCCTTCTTATAGATGACTCAATGTCAGACCTCCCTACTCTTTTTCCTCTAGAACCAAAGTTAAAAAAAACCAAGACTTATCTTGATCCAAAAATCACTGAAGGTACTTCACTGGAGGTAAAATAAGAATTCCTTTATTTTACAAGCTAATTCACTAGCTTTATAACAAATTCTTATATATTTTGCATGCAAAAGATATCTAGAACAAAACAACGAATTCAAAAGAAGCCTTTGGCTAGAGTTTATTAGATATTTCTCCTGACATTCCCTCTAATAATACACAACCAATCAATTCTGAAGAACTATCAAGAGGTAAGGAATCTTTTAAACATATTATGCAATAAGAGTCGTAATTCCTGACTGAAATTTAACATAGTTCTTTTTTAGTATATTGTCATAAATTGGTTCTACAACTGAGTAGTCTACTATTAGGGACTTTTTAACAAAGCTAAAAAAATTATTGCTTCCTTTAAAAAATCTTGCCATGATTAGGTCATATACTCCCGAAAATTGAGCCTCTACAAGTAAGAATCTCCTTACAAAAATTTAAAAGATAAAGAATGAATTTTATTCTTTAGAAAATAAGGCTTTTAATATGAATATGATATCAAGTTGATTAGAGAAAAGTAAAAAGAACTTAAATAAGATTGATATTGGCTTAATCAAGAGTTTCATGAAGTCAAGCGAACAATTGCGGAGTTAGGGAAGTCATTTGTGTTATATAAAGATGAAGTTAACTTTTGGAGGCTACAAGTCCAACAAGCCAAAGAGGACTAGGTGTCATGTATTAACCAATAGGGTGAAATTTGGTCCTTCTATTTATACCAACTTTGAACTTCCCTTCTTTGTTTCACTTTGTCAACTTTTGACTAGTCTCAAGCAGATCTTTGGACTTTTACTTCTAAATCTTAGGAATTCATGCTCTTTCCTTTATCCCCAACCTTTTTTAAAATGTAGGTATATAAGGTTTTAAATACTTCCCATTGGTAAAGCACCTATAAGGTTCACCCTTCATACTAGATAACCAATAGGCCTTACCACTTAAGACTTTATAAATTCTAAATAACCCTTTTCCAATTTGCAAACGATTTACCCATTCTCTATCTTTTATCCTAGTTAGTACACTAAATCCCATTCTTAGAATTCCTACTTGTGAAGTTTTTTATTGTAGAATTTTTCTACATTTTCTTTTTCAATAATCATATTATTCAAAGCCCAAAGTCGTACTTTGTCTAGGTCCCCTAATTCCATTAACATTACTTATGAAAAATCATAATTTTCCAAAGCATTTTGCTTGGTTACTCTTAAGATTAGAACCACTACTTCCATAAGAAGGATGACATCATATCTATAAATTAAAGCAAATGGGCTGAGTCTTATAATGGTATACTTATCAGTACAATATGCCTATAAGGTTTTAGATAGAGTCCTGCGCCATTCTCTAGGATTCTCCTTTAACATTTTTTTTTCCAGAATCTTGATAATTATTTTATTTGGTGCTTCGACTTGAGCATTAGCTTAAACATAATGTGAAGTCAAATTCAACGATTTTATCTCATAGTCTTCAGTAAAATCTCTAACTTATCGGCCCATAAACATGGTTCCTTGATCTTATTGATTAAGGGATTCCAAGATGAGTAATATGTTTCTTGATGAATTTAACTACTTCTGTTTGATCAACCTTTTAGTAAGATAATCTGTGGCTAACAAAATGAAATGATGACCTTTTGAAGATGGTAGATATATGTTCTTAATGAGATCAATGGCCCATCCTCTAAATGGTTGTGTTTTAACTATTTAATGTAACTCAGATGTAGGAATTCGTTAAATTCTTCCCATATTTTTGACACTGCTTATAGCCTCTGGCATATGATGTATAATATTTTAAGATGGTTAACCAATAGTATTCATGTTGACGTATAAGGCATTTCATCTTTATTCTAGACTGATGTACTCCACATACCCTTTACGAACTTATCCCATTACTGTTAATGCCTCTAACATCCTAAGGCATCTAAAAAAAAGTCTGTCATTACCTTGGCAAAACATAATTTCTTCAATTAATACAAAATTGAGTGTTCATTGCTTAAGTTTAAATGTATTTTCTTGCAAAGATTTTTTAAAAAAATCTTTGATCTTCACTTTCCAATCATGGGTGACTTCTTTATTGATGTTAAAAGTTTCTAGTGAAATTCCCCTCCTACAAATGGATGGGGTGGGACCACAATTTACTTATGGACTAAATCTTTGGACATTTTTAACCTAGATGCTAGATGTGAAAGCTCATTTGCCTCATAATTTTCACCTCTTAGAATATATTAAAATTCTATATTATCAAAGAATTATAGCAATTAGACAACAACAATATAATAGGGTGACATAGTTAAAATCATACACTTATATTCCTTTGTCACTTATCGTAACACCAGTTGCAAATATCCTTTGATTAGAACTTTTTTTAGCTCTAAGATCAACTAGAAGATGTAGTAAAATTACCAAGTGTTCATATTCTCCTTGATTATTAGTACATGGGAAGTCAATTTTAAAGGAGATAAGAGTTTTGGTACCATTTGGTGCCATTATGACTACTCTAATACCAACTGACTTCTTTATACTAGATCCATCAAATTTCAATTCCTATGGCTTCTTCTCATAATTGAGAACTAAATGTCCTACATCCTCTTATACCTTAATTGAGGGATGGACTACTAAGAAATCAACTAGCTCATGATCTTTTACATATTTTTTAATGTAATATATCAAGATGAAGTCTATAAGAGTCATAAGTCATTTTCCAATATTTCCTAAAAGGACTGGCAACTTATTCAACATGTATTTCATTAAGTTAGTTTGTGAAACCATATATACTTTATTTTGTAAAAAATAATGCTCTAATTCTGAAAAATTGAAGTACAAAGCTAAAATAACTTAACAATGGGAAAATACTTCCTTTCTCTTAACACAAGAATTCTATTCAAATAATAAATA
>JAOQMM010129378.1:0-15787 GCA_027563515.1 Erythroxylum platyclados | reverse complement strand
TGTGCTGCACCTATCACCGTTGACCATTTAACACCTATACCAAATTTACCTCCGCCAACCTTGGCGGGCTTGTCTAATATTCTTTGATGCTTATATCCGCGATAAAACCCATTTACGAATATAACATCGTAGTCTTTACTTTTATCTGTTGATATATAGCAGTCACCGCAAGGTAGAAATTCAATACCACCATTATTAAGTATTGTTTTTATTTCTTCAATTTTCTCAAATTCATCGCGCATCTTTTCAATCCTCATTGATACCTAAAATTTAGTGTGGCAGCCATGTAGGTTGCATGACGTTCGGTGATCATCCTAGCCACGATTTATTATACCAAAAACCACAGTGAAATCCCATAAATTTACGCTTAATCTCCTAAATGCGAATAGTTCCCAAAACACCTAAAAATACCACTTAGCCAATTCTTCTTATATACTTTAGGGTTTAATGGTATATAAAAAAGCAGTGTTTTATATAAAACACCGCATTCTATATATAAAATATCGTATAAAACTAAGATCAAGTATAAGAAATATTTATTACACAAAGTGCAGTATTTAATAGTATTATTCTACTATCAAATTACATACGAGAGTATAGAGAAATGACATACGAAAATATGAAGTTCGAGATCAATAACGAACGCGAATTAAACGCAACTATTCAACACCTGGAATCACTCGGATATAAGTGCAACCGTGAAACCAAAAATCTACAACCAGTGTTTAAATCAATCTCGGCTTATGAGTCAGGTTTATTCTTTCTTCACACCACTGACGCTGATTTTATATATGGTTGTGATTTACGCACCATTTCGCATATTTCGCACATTTAACCCAAAACCATACATCGGTATAGGCAAGACAACAAAAACGCCTATATCGAGCTTACAGGAGCATTGAGCATGTATTTAGAATCAAACACACCGAGCGCAGTTATCAAAAACCAATCTAACCCTGATTTAGAAGAATGGTTAAAAAACAACAAGCCCACTGTGATTCCTCCAGGTGTTTCATTGGGTGGGGTTAAATTCGTTGATAACGCAAAAGTGAAGCGTGACCTGGAACAAGAAAAGAAAGCCAAATGCTTACCCATTTCAATACAAGTGCCATAAATGCAAATATGAATATGCAGCCGAGTTAAAGAAAAAGCGCAGAGAAGTTGCAAAGTCTAAGCAGGCAATGATATAATTATATTATGCAAAACCTAGTCAGATTAATTGAGTTGTGCATAAAGCACGATGCAATTTTAGAGATACAGTCCAAAACTGTAAAAGTAATTAAATACGAGGGTGTTTGGATTCCAAACAAACGCCCAATTTTATGGGCTTCATGCTGTGTTAGTGATGAAACCGCTTTAGGAGAGATTTGTGGAAAACTTGAAAATACGTGTGAATAGTGAAGCTGAGGGAAAAGAGGCTCAAGAGTTGTTTTTTGAGTTGGGTTATAAGTGGTTTAGTGGTGGAAATCAGGTTCAACACCTAAAACAATCATGTAGTTCTAGTTTTGGTTATTTGGTCGCATGGTCTAGTGGTTGTTTTACTGATGTTATTCAATGTGGGTGCGGTAATGAAGATGCGAAAGAAATCACCCTTCCAGAACTCCGCGACATCGTTGTTTTGGAGCGGAATTCGATTGATGATGCGAATGCTATTGATCCTGAATATGATGCAAGCCTATATCTTGACTCAAAAGGTGATTTATTTGTTTTTCATTTGCCAACGCAAAAATGGAAAGAATCGAATCTAAGTGGCGAAGAAGATGTTATGGCTGGATTAAAACCAATCGAGAAAACAATAAAAGAATACCTACGCAAAAATAGTAACGGCACATATTCATATATCGGAACGGTACGACCTGAGCATGTTAGTGATTTTATGGTTGAAATTCCAGAGGGGGCAATCAAGGCAACTTTCTGCAATGGCTTCTTAATATTCTGGAAAGATAACTATAGTTGGAACATTGATGGTTTTAATTCTAAAAAATGGCGTAAAAACGATGGTTTTGATAAGTATATGGAGAATTATAAGAATGCCGTTAGGATTTTATGGCAACGCCCTACCCGCCCCGAAGAACTACCGTTTATTGATGATGAACCACTGCAAAGCCTGAATGACCAATACGCTGAAATTGAAAAGGTGCGTCAGTCACACCGCACAGCGTCAGAAATTGCAGATTCGGCATTAAAGCATATCCGTGAACGCGCTGAAACATACGACCAACCAACAGGCGAACGGTCAGCAGCAAAAACAGCGAAGGCGTTTAATGCAATTACAGGCAAAGACATCACAGAATCAGAAGTGTGGTTATTACTTCAATTACTTAAAGATGTCCGTCAGTGGTCGCGTAAAGATTATCACCAGGACAGCGCAGAGGACTGTATTGCATACGCAGCATTAAAGGCTGAATCTTTGGAGGGTGGGGAATGAAACGCAATAAAAAATACAATCCGAAACAAATAATCAAACAGAAAGTTCACAAGTTTCAAATGTCGTGGGAGGTGAACGATGCTAAACGTATTATTGAAATGCACCACCTGCTTAACGGCGTTGACCCACAACAAAGCACGTTCACGCCGTTAAAAATATGGATGAGAGCGCACAAAGGGGATTTAGCGCTTGCACTCAAAACACAGACAATTCCATGTGAGCAAAGTTTTCATATTGCAAGCAAGGTTGAACTACTCACAGATACAGGCGAAACGGTTGTATGTGACTTTCAGCTTGCCACACCGCAGACTATGCACTTATGGCAATTCTTGGGTGATGTTGACTCAGACCTATACATTGAAGAATCCGGCATTAAAACGAAATGGCTTGGCTTTGAACATGAGTTAAATAAATACCTGAAATCGGTTGCAGGGGATGATTTCACGGTAGTTACAAATCACTGTTGCTTAACCTGTTTTAGTTCATTCAAAAGTTTTAGACATGAGATAGAATTTAAGTCAATAAAACTAACAAACCTTGAGTATGGTTTAGGGGTGTCGGCATGATCAACTTTCTACTCAAGCTGTTTTGTATTCATGCTTTCGAGTATGAAATTGATATTAACGGGGACGAGTTTAAGGTGTGTCGGAAATGTACCAAAGAATGTGCGTGTGATGAAGCAGCCTAAGCCACTCCATCCGACCACACTAATTTAAAACGATCATTGAACCCTGTGTAAACGGGGTTTTCTGTTCCTGCAATATCAACAAATCCAAACTGCCCAATCGGGTTATTGTCCTGACAAATTCGATTATAAATAACAGGCTCGTTGTCTTTTACGATACTCAAGAAAGTCTGACCCAAACGATAACTCAAAGTCAATTCATAATCCGAACCGCCGAGCGTTACGCCAAAAGTTTGATTCGGGACTTGCTGTAATGGGATTTCTAGGATCATGAGAACACCTTACTTAATACAGACTGACTAACTTCTTTAGGCTGCACATTACCACCATCCACAGTTTTTTCATCTTCGGGAGCCGCTACTTCTTCAAATGAATAATTTACTTTCACTTCGCGCACTTCCTCAAGTTGAACATTCACCACAATGAGCTGTACGCCTTCCTGTGCTGACCGCGCATAGTCCACGCCAGTAATGCACATATTGCGATGCACAAATTCAGGACTAATCACGTAAAACTTTAAGGTGCTACCTTCATAAGCAAGCAATTGGGCCAAGAATGCACCGCGTTCTAGTGAACTACCTGAACCCTTCGACATTTGCACAACCGCCTGAGCAGGTGATGCAACCTTGTTGTAAGATGCAAAAGAACCTTGTTCAATCGGGGCATTCGCAACAGAGCTTGCCGCTTGATACGAAAGTCCTAGCACGTTGTCAGCAAACAATACAGGGAGCCCGAACTCGTTAAACAAGCCCCACACGTTGCCGAAAATTGCTTTAATCAATGCGGCCCCACCCAAGCCGATTGCAGCATCAGCTCCCGAAGAAGCCAACCCTGCAAAGTCTGGGATTTTTGGGAATCCTGAAATCATGTGCTTAGTCCTATTGGAAATTGATACAAGTTATTGTTGTTTAGACCTTTGATAGCGTCCTCCATGGTTCCCGTTAGGGTGCTTGCGGTTGTATTAACTTCAATTTTATTCACCTTAACATCAACCTTATTGCTGTTGGTGGTGCTAGCAGGTTTGGCAATACTTGCAGGGATTTGGTTTTTTGGCATGTTGGTTTGTGCTTGGGCTGCTCCATTTGAAATAGGTCTCATTTCCTTTAATACGCTATTTGATGTACTAATGCCTGAATTAACATAGTTCTGGTCGGTAGCATACCCACCTTTTTTAAGTTCTGTAAAAAACTCTCTAGGCGTATCAGAGCCAAGCGCACCTTTGTAGCGTCTATTCTTAGAAATTAAGGCGACATAGTCTTTAGCAAATTCTTCTGGAGTATTGTAAACACGGTACAAATCATTTGATTTTTCAGCTTTATCATAAGCGCGAACCGTTCCGCCTTTCCATGAGCTGCCTGCCTTAATATTCCCAAGGTTGTAACCTGTGCCTTTGGTGATACTTTTACCCCAACCTGTTTCTAACGCCCATTGTCCGAGCAATGCTTCAACAGGAACGTCAAGCTGTTTTGCTACTGACTGAGCCACAGGAAGGTATTTTTTTACAAACTCGCTTTTATTACCGCTGCCACCTTTTGCAGAGAATGCCGTCCCCTTGCTGCTTTTTTCGTTAAAGATGCTCGTATTGCTCAGAGTCCCTACTTCCTGACCAGTCGCAACGTCCACAGCACCCATTAATCGAGAACCCCATGATTTAGCGCGTTCGATTTCTTGGTCGGCAAAGTTACGAATCATTTGCCCTGCTTGGAATGCAGCACCCTTAAAATCACCACTGAAAATTTTGCTCAGGATTTCACTATAACCTTTAAGTGTTGGAATTGTGCTTTTCACTAATTCCTCTGCCACATTTCGGAAGCCGTTAGCCAGTGATTTAAGCGAAACACCGTTTTCATCAATAAAGCCTTTCAGTTTGATCCAAGACTTACCATCTGACGCAACTTCTGCCCATGAATTGTAATCACCGATCAGATGCAAGAACCCTTTACCTAAGTTTTCAGTTGAGAGTTTAGCATTGTCAATATATCCACTAAATGCACCCCAATTAAACAGACTTTTCCCGCCTTCTGCCCATGTTTTGTAATCGTCATATAGTGCAATAAAAGCAGCACTCAGCGCAGCCACAACAAGAATAAACGGTGCAAATGGGGCCATGAACAGCAATGCAGCGACCAAAGCCTTGCCAAGTAATGGAACAACCAAAGCCCCCAAGATAATTCCCATCGCTTCAAATACGTTTTTAACCGTTTTTTGATGGCGTTGCAGAAATTCAAAGAAACGCAAGGCAACATTAGACAACTTCACTAGCAATGGGATAATTGCATTACCCATCATCAACTTCATTGAATCCCAATGAGCGCCCAATTTAGCCTGATTCTCAGACAGTTTACGACTTGCTTCCAATTCCTGTTTATTTGAGGTGTACATTTGTTTGTGATAATCGACCATTTCCTGCATCGCATCACGACCTTGTAGAAGGGTATTGATTGTCCCCTCATCAAAGCCAAGTTTCTGCCCCATTAAGAAAGCCTGCTCTCTGTCCATTTTAGACATTGAATCGGCTAGATCGAGCATTACATCGTTCGTACCGCGAACCTTGCCTTGAGCGTCCACCATGCTTACACCGAGCGTATTAAACATCGGCAACATGGAAGATTCACCAGTCATAGCAAAATCATTCATGGAGCTATTCAGGGCTTTCATATCGCCTGCCATGCCTTGAGCCGAGCCACCCATAGCAGCCGCAGCACCCTGCCAAGCCTTAACCTCACCCGATGACATGCCTAGATTTTTAGACAGGAAGTTTAACTCGTCATTCGCTTTACGTGCTTCTTCTGCAAGTTTGAGTAAGCCTGTGCCTGCTGCAATCGCTGCTGAAAGACCTGCAATACCTTTGATGGTTTTCTTTAAACCATCAGCTAAACCAACCAAACTTTTGTTGGTCTGCCCTGATTGTTTCTCAGTTTTCTTTAGCCCCTGTTCTAATCCCTCACTTTTCTTAATTGCGTCATCAGCGTCTTTGTTATACCCCTTTGCGTTCAGCAAGAGTTCAACAAATATTTGCTCAACTGTATTACTAGCCATTTGCGCTTAACTCCTGCTGTAATTCCTGTATGCGTCTTTCGTTTTCTTTTGCAACTTGACTCACTTCGATAATATCCATAGCATCCTCCAAACTCAAAACAGTGTCGAGTTCCACATACGAAACAAGCCCTGTTTGTAGGGCTTGGAACACGGTAGAGGATACGTTTAGACTTTTAACGAGTGCGCCATCTTTTAATGGCAGCCCTTTTCGTTGCCCTAAATCTGTGAACTGCCGTCTGCTAAAAAATCAATGTGCAATAAGAATGCTTCCTTGCGTAACATCCAAAGGGTTTTAATGTCTTCAATTTCTTCATCAATTGAAAGCATTGGACGAACCACGCCACCGCTTGAAACGATCTGAACGCAATCATCAATAAGCTGATCTAGCAAATCCTGACCGACCTGTTCAGTGACATTGCCTAAGCCTGCGATTGAAACACGCGCAATTTCCAACATACCGCCCATTGGGTCAATCTTAGGTGCATCACCAACGCCCATGGTATCAGCGATTAAACCGAAGTTCACACCGCCAACATCCACCCCACCGCGAAGCATGGCAAGTAGGGCAGTATTCGCCCACTTGTCAGCACGTGTAACTGGCATTTCAGTGATGAGAAAAGATTTCCCCTCATCACGACCTGAATCAATCACCAATGTTTTGGTTTTACGAGCCATTATGCAATGTCCTCAGGTGCGAAGTTATCCATATCCCAAACGAATTGTGTGCCTGCAAGCATTTTTTGCGCTGTCACACCCGATGGTGTAGTGACTAAAAAGCCCGAACCTGCATAGCGTTTTTTGATTGAAGGGTAGGTAACGTCAATATCCCAAACCAAAGCGTCATTTTCGACATTGGCATTGTAAGCTAGGTACTGATCCATAACGGTTTGAGCATTTGAGTTCGGCTCAAAGTAGGCCGTAAACTGTGCTGTGTTATTGACTTTACCACCGCTTAAAATACCATCTACGCCCATGCGAGTTTCAGCGATTGTACGATCGCCGAAGCTAGTCGAGTTGTCAGGCTGAAAGCCGTTTAAAGTCACGTACTGATCAAACAATCCTTTGCAACGTACACGGAAGATGACGTTAGCGGACGTTAAAGTTTTAGTATTCACTGTCATTTTATAGTACCGCCGTAGAAGTCATGTTGATGCCTTGGATAGAGCCACCATCCGCATAGAAGAATTTAGCCGGGAAGCGTTTACGTGCCGCGCCTGCAACATTAACCGCATCGCCCACATACATATACCATCCAGTCAATTCGACTTGCTGCGCTGCTGTTTGGCTACTGGTTTCACGATTGATCACTGATTTTTGTTGCTCGGTCAATTTCATGCCTGCAACGATCCCGCCAAACGCTTTACCGTTATTGATGCGATCCTGGAAGATTGCACGGTATAAAGATTTGCCGTTTTCATTCGGTGGAATTGATTTGTATTGCTGTAAACCGATAATGCCGTCCAACTGGAAACCTTGATTCAACCAGATTTGGAAAGCATAAGTATCAGCCCATGCAAATTCGCCAGTCACAACTGAGTTACGCATAAACTGGAATCGGTCGTTTGCAGTCGCCCATGCACCATAGAACGCATAACCGTTTACTTCGAGTGCTTTAGCATCTCGCTTGGATGTAACGCTTGCTTTGATACCTGATTGACTACGGAAGTCTAAAGTTACACGACCGTTTACTTCCGAGAAGTCAATAGATGCAACTGAACCACAAGCGAATGCAGCGTGTTCAATATCACCGTAGATCGGTGTTACGTCAGCAACATCATTCTCTTTAAGCCATGCCGCAAAGTTTGCCGTGCTGTTTGCAATTGTGGCGGCAGGCTCTTTGCCATATTGGAATAACCAAAAACGGTGATTCTGTTTTGTTACCCAAGTTGCAATCTCTTTGAACCAATCAACATCGAATCCGATACCCGTGATAGGCGCAAAGTTCAATGTGTAATCCGTTACACGCTCTAAAGCTGAGTCAGCAGTATCAGCAACGGTAGTGTTGTTTAGTGTAGCCCCGCCAACTTCCGATAAGCCTAAAGCATCCGCAGCAGTACCAGAACCAAAGCTGATGCTAGAAGTTAAGCCTGTTGTGCCTGACGCAACGATGAACGCTTGTAATTGGGTGTCAAAAGTCACGGTGGCGGTTAATGCTGTGCTGATTAAAGTTGCAGCATCACTGAAAGAAGTTGCAGCAGAAAGGTTGACCGTGCCTGTTTTCAGTATGCCGTCAATCGTGACATCTAAAGTTCCTGTAATTGCTTTTAGTTGCTCAAGAGTAGTTGAGCGCAAAGATAAACCAATCAACTGAGCCGCTTTATCCGCATTCACGTATTCAGCAAAGAAAACAGAATAAGGCTTAATGGTTGAGCCTGAGAAACCTTGCAGGTAAGTTTCAGCAAATTTGTACTCGTTAGACGTTGAACCGAAGTCATCGCGTACAGTGTCAAGATCGAAATATTGCTTAACTGGGTATTTTGAAGCAGTCGAAAAGACTACCGTATTCAGTGATAATTCAGACCCGCCTGCGGCTAGTGCGCTAGGCAAGATATTGACAATATCACTCGCTGGAATTGATTGAAACATACGTTCTTAATCCTTTTTATTTGCGAGACTAATATTTGCTAGAATGTCGGTATCCGACTGCTCTGTATAAGTGTAATGTGGATTGTATTGTAAAGCAATTTCCAGCATAAATCTTTGTTCATATTGGTCTTGTTCATTTACATATTCAAGATTTCTCACTTGATTATTGTACAAAGGCTGAATCGTAATTAGTTCATTTGTGGTGTAATTTGAACGCCACATGACAGCGACCTGATTAGCACGGTTGAAAGCCTGTTCCCCATAGAAATCTAACTGCATCATAAATGCGCGTGAGTTTTGGATAGTCGAGACATTATCCTCGTTATCGTATGTCGGTTGGTCTAAGGCTTCACTGTAAGGCATGAGCGTCATCACAATACCGTCATGGCTTAATGGGCTGTTGTTTTGTAAACCTTGCTCTACAGGGCAATTAAACAGCTTTGTGAGGTAGTTCCATATTTCGAGATAGATTGCTTGGTTCATAACGTCACCCGATGCACTAATACCTTAACCCAGTCAGGATAGGATTCCATAACTTTAGTTACTTTCCATGTAGAGACTTCATCCTCACCATAGGCTTTGAATTTTAACAAATCCTCACCTTTATCTAGGTTTCTGCGCTGTGCTGAAATCAAGCCATTGGCATAAACAAAGTTGTACTGCCCTTGCTGTGCTGTCAGGTTTAAATGCTTCAAGTCTTTGGATTCAATGGACTGTGTTTGAATTTCGATAGTGGATTCAATATATTTAGGCGTTTTGATACCGCCTGCCGCGATGGTAAAGCCGTCATTCTTGGCTAGGATGGCTGTAGTGTTATTAGGGTTAATTCCGCGTGTTAGGGAATTGGCTATTGCTCTGAGATTCATTTGATGCACTCATAAGTATTTCTTATATAGTACAATAAAAAGCCCCGCGATATGCAGGGCCATAAATCAATCAGCAAAAAATCTATTAAGCAAAAATTCTGCTGTATATCCGCGCTTGTCCTGAATTTCTATTACACCATTATTTAAATCATGAACCAAGTCTGGGTCATCTTTTATGGATTCACACACTTCTCGAATGTCACGAATAACATGTGTATGTCGCTTTCCTGTGAGTTTTGCAATCTCAAGGCTAGACATAGTTTGATTATTTGAAATGGTGCTGATAGAATTGCGATTAGTCATATTGATTAACGCCCTAATTAATATTGATAGAAACCCACATTGTTCGTAGCATTGTGGGTTTTGTTATTATACCACAAATCACTAAATTTCAAGGGTTTTATTCCCCATCACCAACCTCGAAACTAATACTTCTTAACATTTGCATGGTGTCACGTAACGGAGCCTGAAAACCTTTCTGTGCCACTGTATAGGGTGCATTCGGTGGGTCTGACCATGTAGCAATACTTTGAGCAATATTCCCTTTCATACTCTCGCCAATCAATCCCATAACCTGTTTAGGGTCGTTGTGCATCTTCATTAAATTCTGTACAGACAAAACCCAGTTCTTTTTCTGTTCTGAAACTGTTGTTCGAAAGAAAGCGCGGACAGGGGATGTGCGAGTGCCATACTCATTCCAAAACGCAACCATCGCTACAGGTGTTCCATCTGGATAGGTTGCATTCTCTAGCACACCCACGCGCACGGAAGCATTCATTTCTTTGTATTTCGATAGGGCAGCACTTAGACTACCGACACGTTTAACCATTATCTACGATTCACAGGCATAGGGAAGTTCGTCACGACATACAACGAAGTTTTAAAAATAGCCGTCATCTGCCAGAACTTCGCACCGTATGGCGTTTGAACCCACCATTTTTCACTATTCCCTAAAGTTCCATATTCCGATGAAACGGACACAGAACCTTCGGAAGCGGAGGACAAGCGGCCTACTAGCATATTGCCTGCATCAACCTGACTTTGTAATGTAGCCAAGTGAGCAACAATCATATAAAGCAAGACTTTACGCTTTTTCAAATCCTTCACGCATGATTTGTCAGTGTTATTAAATAACAATTCCGCTTCATAAAAGAATGATTCTAGTTGCAAATCGCTTGCTGTGATTTTCGGGTACATTTCCCGAAATTCTGTTGCATCAAACACGACTACATTGTCAGTCATTTGTTATTTAACCTCATCACCATTTGGCTTGTCTAAGCCTTCCGCTTTGGTTTTATTCGCAACTTTCTCTTTCGCTTCGGCTTTCACTTCTTTGCGCTGCTCATGAGCGAAAATGAATCCACCTGTCACTAGATCATGGTTTTTGTTTTCAGCTAACCATGCGTCCCATAAATCTTTAGGTACATCATCGGTGATACCATGACCGCCAAAGATTTCACTTGAATTAGAACCGTTAATTGTGTGAGTCGTGTTGCCCACTTGAATTAATACGCCTGTCGGGTATTTGCAACCTACTGTTACTGTATCAGCCATTCTTAAAACTCCATTAAAGATAATTTATTCTAGCAATAAAAAAGCCCTATTGTAAGGGCTTCTCTATTTAGTTTAATTACGCATCATTCGCAACGAGCATACCAGCGATAAGCAATGGACGATACACGATTGCACCGTTTGTACCCTGCATACGTTTTTGATCGTAACCTGAGTGGCGGCGGAACAATGGGAACACGCGCATTTTTTCAGTGAACGATAATTCAACTGTTGGCTGACCATCGTATGAATCTGCGATTAACTGGATTTGTTGACCTGCTGCGGTTGCATATTCAGGCACAACAACAAACTTCAAGTTAGGGAAGTTTTTAGTTAGCTGATCCGACACGTTCACGTTGTACTGGTTAGTTTTAGTGAAGTTGGCTTCTGCTTGTGGCGGAAGAACCAAAGTCATTGGTGTTATACGAGTTACAAGACCGTCAGCTTGTTTCACTAGCAAAGCATATAGCTTTTGCACAGAATCAAAGATAGCCTGAGCATCTTTTGCGCCCCAAGCTGTATCTGTGGTGCTTGGCAACAAGTTCGGGTCATTGATCAAACCGTAGTTTTTAAGACCATTTACACCAAAGATGTAAGACAGGTTTTGAAAACGGTTTAAAGCAGTTACCGCAGCAATCTGTTTACGTTCAGCCCAGTTCAAGTTAGCCTTGTTAGCGATTTCCGCTTCACGATCACCAATACGGATAATTGATTGGTAGTGGTACGGGTTGCGTTCAGGATAGTTGACGTTCGTATCAGCCATGCCATTTTCGCTAAAGTCGCCATAAGAAGCCACTTCACCGTTTGATTCAGCAAGAGCGAACATGATTGTTTGATCAGTCCAAGAGCCTTTTTTAACTTCGTCAAATGCTTCCGCTAATGGAGTAGGAGTTAAAAGGGTTTCAATGACCTTAGGATCAACGTAAGTCGTGAAAAGTGACGGTACGCCTGCCGATGGGTTGGTAATAGATACTGACTGAGCATCCATCGCCACCTTCGCTTTAAACTGTGGCGTTAATTCTTGTACAGATTCACCAGTGTCGAAAATTACACCGGCTTTCCGTGCTAAAGATTCAAAATTCATTATTTAATCCATCCTGTAATTTTAGCCAATTCGCCAGCCGCAACAGTGTTAGCAACTTTGAACGGTGTAATTGTATGACCTGCAAGAGTAGCACCCGCATCGGCAACTAGAACGCCTGTAGTGTCATTTGCAAATACGTTTTGACCTGATGTAGCACCTGCCGCAAAACGAGCGTAGAAGTCACCACCGTCAAACAGTTCAACTTCAAAACCGCCACGGATAGTAAGTGAGTATTCTTGACCCGGTGTTAAAACAGTTGCAGTGTTCGCACGCTTAACGAAACCGCCGCGTGTTAATGAACCTTTGGCATTTTCAGCCAAACCAGTTGCATCGTCTACCCATGCGAAGCGACCAACGATAACACCTGCTGAGCCTGCTTTGTATTGACCACCTGACGCATTCAATAATGAATGATAAGGGTTTGTGCTTGCGAGATCGCCCTCTACGCCAACAGGCAGAGTGCGATTAATTCGAGATTGAAAAGGCATTCTTTATGTCCCCTTATTTGAAACGGTCAGTTAATGGGTCAGCTTCGTAAGATGCAGAGTCCATCGCTGTTTTGATTTGTGGTTGTGATTTTTGCTTGATAGCCAAACCAACTAAAGTTTTAAGACCTTTCACTGTGTCCACGCCATCACTGTCAATACCTGACTTTTTCAAAGCATGTTTCAAAACCGCTTCTGCTGAGTCCATTGCAACAACGCCCACCAATGGTTTAACAAGTTCACGTGCTTCAAACAATTGCGTTACACGTTGAACAGCTTTGTTTTCAGCTTGTTTGATTGCGGCATCCATTGCAGCTTTTTTGACTTCTGGTTCATCGGTGTCCTTAGCTACTTCTTTTTCAGGTTCATCTTCACCTTCATCTTCTGCAGCTTTTTCTTCCTCGTCCTCATCTTCCGCACCTTCGAGCTTTTCAGATTCTTCGGTATCTTCCGCAGTAGGTTCGATGTTTTCAGCAACAACGGTGATTAATTCCTTGATTTCATCAGGCGTTAAATCTGCATCAGCAGCCAAGCCTTTTGCTACCAAGATGGCTTTTGCCGCAAGATTAACTTTTGCCGCAGCCCCTTTCTTTAATTTCATGTTTAACTCCATAAGTTTTGGTAGAGCATCAGCTACAAGCGCATCACGCCCAATTCGACCACGTTCGACTAATGCGACATGATTACCACGAATATTCGTCATAATACCATCATATGCTTGCCCATTGAAAGTGCCACTTTTCATAACAGGATCATAGAAATAGGATGCAGATAATTCAGCAAGTTTCCCTGATTCGATTAAATTAATTGCTTCTTTATCCCACACAGTTAATGACCCTTTTACATCATCCCCGACCATTTCAAGATTAGAGCCAATCGTCCCTGCAATGGATTCCTTTTGTGGTTCCTCAGCAGATACAAAGATATGCTTGAGTAAAAGTTGTTTCTCGCCTAACGTGTGCATCCCTTTTTTGAGTTCTTCAGGATCACGCAGCATGTTATAGACTTTTTCGGGATCAAGTCCTAAAGATTCATAGTTTGGGATTTCTTTGCCGTAATAAGGATTGACCGCAGCCTTTGTGATGACTGTGCTATCAACGATTAAGTGACCATTCGCATCGAAATGTCGAACGGATGCCTTATCCATCGCTATTAAATCTTTCATTTTTAACCTTTATATTTGGGTTTTATTCATTATACATACTAGTCATCAATATCAACAGTTCGATTCATTAGCGAGATATATAGTCTTTTATCTATAACATCCTTGTATCTATTCGCCACCATCTTTATATAATCCTCTTTTGCTTCTTTATATTTATCAGTTGGAGCGTAAAACCTCGGGGTTTAGCCCGAGGATATAAGCGAGCAATTTGAGTATCAATGTTGAATTATCTTTAAATATTGGTTAATATATTTTTGTCAGATAGGGTAGCTCCTGAAAGTCGATTAGTCCTCGATTTCTGACATTCCCATTCAGGACTGAATTAATCTTCTGACTAGAGATTTAAATGAAAACACTTAAATTACGCATAAAAGACAAACATTGTAAGGTGCTGGACCAATTAGCATCTGAGGTGAACTTTGTTTGGAATTATGTGAATGATTTGAGTTTTAAACACCTAAAAAGAACAGGTCACTTCTTTTCAGCATACGACATTGCCAAATACACAAAAGGCACATCGAAAGAATGTAATTTGCATAGCCAAACGATTCAGGCGGTCACAGAAGAATTAGTGACAAGACGCAAGCAATTCAAAAAAGCAAAACTGAAATGGCGAGTCAGCAATAAAAAATCAGCTAGGCGTTCATTGGGCTGGATACCGTTCAAGAAAGTAGCAATCAAATATGCTGATGGATATGTTCAATACGGCAAGCATCAATTCAAACTATGGGACAGCTACGGACTAAGCAAATACAATGTTAAAACAGGCTCGTTTGTAGAGGATAGTCGTGGGCGTTGGTATGTCTGTCTTGTAGTAGATTCATCGAAGCAAGAGAAGCCAACAGCGACTAAAGCAATCGGTATTGATCTAGGCTTGAAAGACGTTGCTACCTGTTCTGATGGTACAGTTATTTCAAATCCTAAGTTCTATCGTAAATATGAACAGAAATTAAGTATTGCTCAACGAGCAAAGAATAAAAAACGTGTTCGTACATTACACGCAAAAATTGCCAATAGTCGTAAAGACCATTTGCATAAAGCAAGCACTATGCTTGTTAAAGAAAATGCACTGATTATCATTGGCAACCTGAGTGCTAAAAAACTTGTAAAAACTAAAATGGCGAAATCTGTTTTAGATGCAGGATTTTCAGCATTCAAAACAATGCTCAAGTATAAATGCGAGAACGCAGGAGTATTGTTTGAAGAAGTCAATGAATCGTATACCACCCGAACCTGCAATTTTTGTCGTGGAGATACTGGTCCACGTGGAATTAACGGTCTCGGAATAAGAGAATGGCAGTGTATGGAGTGCGGTACGCTCCATGATCGGGATGTAAATTCCGCACTGAATATTCTTGCGCTCGGACATGAGCGTCTAGCAGTAGGAATCCCCGTCCTTTAGGTCGGGGAGGATGTCAATCATGCCTTTAAACACTTATAAATAAAACTGATAATAACATAGAGAAGATAATAAAAAACCCTGATCTAATTAAAGATCTGGGTTGCTTTTTTGCTACGTTAGAATTGAGTCATAATGATTGCCAGACTGTAAAGTGTTTTGTCATGCTCTTGCACATTAAATACTCAATTAGATTTATGTAACTATTATATCGTGTTTTTGTTAAGCTAAAAAAGCCCCGAAGGGCTTTTGTGTTTAATAACAGTAGTATCTACCCGTCACGTACAGGTCGCCACTGGTCGCCATCTGGAGCACACCAGATGAAGTTCTGAACCGAATCTGGGATGAGCCAGCAAGTACATAAGCAACTATCGGCAATAATGTTCCTGTTACAGACATGACTTGAAGAACAGCATTTTGAGTTGCAGGGAATGGCAATCCAGAAACTATCAAGTTGCCAGTTCCATTATGTGCAGACCAAGCCACACGCATTGTAAAC
>JAOQMM010129130.1:0-15893 GCA_027563515.1 Erythroxylum platyclados | reverse complement strand
ATGTCATCGTATCAGAGCCTTACGGTTTTGTTTTAATTGGGAATTCTTCTTCAAGTAACCTTTGTTGCTTTGTGTTTGCCAAAGACATATGGTCCGTGGTTATAACATGTTATAATGGCACCTTGGTGACTATATAATGATTACTCACTATTATGTTTGACATGTATGTATGTGTGTGTGTGTGTGTTTGTGTGTTCCATAACAAATAAACAAATCATAAATGAGAATATGAGATAGGAGAATTGAATGCTGAGACATGTGAATATTATGTCAAACATAGTGAACCAAGGATGTTAGTCATATCTTATCTTATATTGAGCTACTGTAAGTTGTTATACAGTCTTGCCTCCACGTTAGGTGCATATAAAAAGGCAGTTAACTCATAATGTGAATACCAAAATGATATAGGATGCTATGAGGCACCCATTGATAAACATCTTAATGCTTTTAAGCCATATACTAAGACATATATGGCTAAGTTATGCACACAAAAAAACTAAGAAGAGGAAGCACTATGATGAGTTTAAGTGAAAAGTGGAAGGAAAGCCTTCCATAATTCTTAGTATTCCAAGAAGAACTAAGGCCAACTAAAATGGGAAAGGAAAAGGTCCTCCTACATAGGAAAAATTCTTGGTTATGTCATGTATTAGTTAGTTTTGATTCGATATTAATATCTATAGTGGTGGAAAGGATAATTTTCTTAGAATTATAATAGTCATGGTTTTATGTTAAATGGTTTTGCAATATTAAATGTTGTTTATTAAATAAAAAAATTAGGTTATTTTATTAAAAACACCATCTAATTCTTGTAATATCTCTGCCAATTTGTAGCATATTAAACTTGATTATATTGGATAAAATTGATTATATTGATTGGTCAAGCATATTTTGTTTAGCAGACTTATATAAAGTAGTTTACTTCTGAACATTATCTAGCTAGTAAAATAGCATGAAAACCATTGATGGCTAAACGGATATGAGAGCATGACAAGAAAGTAGCTATTTTATCACATTTATAAATAATTATACTCAGTATAGTTATATTAATTTGATTTCTCAAAATTTGAAATATGATGTTGTTTCAAGATGTATATGACTTCAGTTGAGAATCAATAAGATAAATTCAATAAAGACTTCAAGAACTGATCAAGTATAAGAAGAGTTCTTTGATCAATTTAAGAGGTCATGTGATAAAAATTGAATGATAGCTAGATGACTATCAAATGAATCCATCAACAAGATGGCGGTGCAAAGATAAGATATAGCACTCTTTTCATGGTTAGGTGTATAATGGCATAGGAAAATTTGCCTATCACTTATTAGAGTGATGTCTCATTGATGATCACATATGTACTTGATAGGGTGCCTGTGAAATCATATCCTGAAACGAAATAAGTAAGAGACTGGATTAACCATATCTGATTTTTTGAGAGTGTGATTGTTACCTAAATTCACGGTCCCACTTATAAGTACAGAAATTTAGGTTCCAAAGGGAAGAAGAGTATCTTTCAATGATATATTTGAACATTTCGAAAGGTATATATCAACAATGAACAAGGTAATGAACAAGTCATTGAACTTGTATCACAAGATATCTCATTTTTAGAGAATGATTTTCCAAAACAAGAAAAGATAGTTCAAAACTTATCTTTATATGAGAGATTTAATTTGAATGATCTTGTAAGACCATACTAATATAATGGTATTAATTTAATTAGGAGAAATTTAGGAGATGATGAATTTGTTTATGATCAATAACAATTGTAGCCCAGTGGGAGATCTTGATCATTATCTGATTTGAGTGGGAGTAATATGAATGTAAAGATATTCATTTCCTGAATTTTCATCATATCCAGATTATGAACAGATTATTCCTCATACAATTTTGAAGTTGAAAGGAATAACCTTTTTGGTAATTCCAAAAGAAAATAATAAGTTGAGGAATATGAAAATGCTCCATCTAGTCGTGCTTAAATTGAATGAGTTATAATAATATAAGAAGAATGAAATTTAATGGGTTCGTAAAGAATGAAATTTAATGGGTTCGTCTAAGTATAATCATCTGGTATGATTGGAAAAGATCATTTAGTACATGTTAAAAGATCCAACAATAAATGTGTAATTTTATCATTTCATGTGGATGATATTTGTTCATAGATAGTGAAAATAATTAGTTTGTTAAGTGAAAAACAAATTGGCTATTAGCCATGATCAAAATGAAGAACATGCTTAAGGATGTATACACCTTTGCGGTTATGGTCACTACGTATTGTTCAAGTAGAGTTTTCTTACTATTATAAGTTATATATATACATATATTAATGGAATACTTGAACAATTTTGTATGCAAGATAGTAAAGCATTTTGTGATTTCCATTGCTAAAGGTGAGCATTTAAGCAATATGTAGTATCCACAAATACTATAGGAAGAGCAAGAGATAAAGAAGGTTCCTTATTTTGAAGAAATCAATAGTCTCATTTACATTATGTTATGTATGAACAAGTACATTGAACGAAAGCACTAGAGAGCTCAAATATTAATTTCTAATTTTAAAGAACAATTAATTACATAATAGAGATAATTCAATTAACTAATCTTTAACAATTAATCATTTGAAAAGTCACACTTTTTAAACTCATCAAGTGTGTCCTTTTATTATTAGAAATAAATTAGTTAATGTTTTTTTAACGATTTAAGGTTGATTTATTGTTATAATTACAACAAATAAACATTAAGATAAAATGTCCTTCTCTTTCAAGTTTCATCTTTTGTATAAGACTACAAAGTTTAAATACATAATTTATAGAGTGACATGATTTGTTTCTTTAGAGTTTGGAAACAAATTAGGAGAATGGAGGAGAGGTTGGTTTTATAAAAATTTCACTCATTTCAAATAATAAAATAATATTATTTTATTAATTTATTCAATCAATAAAATATCATCATGATTTTAATACAATAAATTAAATTTCTTTGAATTCGATTGAGCTGTGAATTTTAAGTTTAATCTTAGTTAAAACCCAAAGCCAAAATATTAAACTTAGTTAGATTTATTAGTGTTTCAACTTGACAATGGTTTTCTTAAGATGAGAGGGAAACTATTCTAAAGAAAGAGATGAAGAGAAATAAAACAGGGTTGATGAGATTGGAACTTCACTCACGCTTGCCTGGGCCTCTCCCTACTCACTATTATCAATAATAACTTTACCACTGTTTCTAAAAAAATGTATGGCTTTGATACCAGTTGGGAACCCTAGCTAGAGGGTTACAACGATAACAAGAAACCACTGATGATATGATAGAGCATATTTGTATGAGAGCTTTAAGATACACAAAGAAGACTGTAGCTAAGACCCTATGTATGCTAACTGAGACACAAGCCCTTTCTCCTCAACAAGTGTCAACTCTTAAGGCTTACCACTTAGGGATCTAAGCTGATCAATCCTCCTTGTATAAATTATAACTCAGATAGGATCATAGTTTCGAGAATTTCTGATACACAAGATCCTTATATAAAGGCAAGTGTAGAGCATACTTGTATCTCTGTGTGACAGAAGCAAACTTATTAAAGACTCAAGCTTTCAAGGGGAGACAGAGAGATTTTAGAAAGAAGCTATATGGAAACACACATCTTTTATTGATAATACTAGCTTGAATTTAAACTTATAGAGGCTTGGTTACAATGGAATAGATCCTTTGCTTATATAGGCAAAGGGGATTACACAAAAGAAAAACATCTATGGATAAAAATAAAGTCACATCACCCTAAATAGATAAGAATAACACCACATCAACTATTCTAGATAAGAACGATATCATATCTCATATGAAACAGATAAGAACGATGTCACATCATAAAAGACACATAGATAAACAATTTTAAATATAGGGACCCACAATCCTAATCATCCCCATCAAATAAGTTATTGCCACAATTGCAGATTTGATAGGGAAGCTCCACTCGTGCTGTCAATATCATCATTGGTTGTTCTCTGTCTTTTACTAAGGCTCGTTTCCTCTGCGTGTAAATCTTTCAAAAATTTGGTTAGCTCCTCTTCATTGATGATGGGAATATCATAATTTGGATCTTGGACATCCTGAAAGGAGGAGGCTAGATCCTGAGATGGTCCTATAGTGTCAAAGCCAAATTTTATTGCGTTTTTTGGGATGTCAAAGTATGGCATTTGGGGTTGGCCAGGAACAAATTCTCCTTGGTAAGGTCTAATAGATGTAAAGACAACTGGCGGTGCATATTTAGGAAAATGTTTTAGGTCTTTAAGAAAATGCCTAAAGCCTTTAAGGACATTTTCCATATATCTTGGCCATTAGACGGTGGTATCCAAAAGTACACTTGATTCTTAGAGCAGTGGATCCATCATATGTTGTATTATATGGTCGATGAAGAACAAAGAAGCATTGGGTGAATTGCTTCTCTAATGGAGTCTCTTATAACCTAAGATCTTCAATAACCTGTGAGAGTTCCATTCTTCATATCATTAGTGGTTGATACCACTTAAGAAAAGTCCAAAAGAGGGAACCTTCATTTTCTCTATCACGTAAGTATTGATAGATTTGCAGGGTAGAGAGTGCCCTTAAATACGAGAATGCATTTTCTGATAGTAAACTATTGATGAAAAACACAGTGAGATATGGTGCTTGAATGTTAAACAGGGATGGAAAACAATGTAATTTTGCTTGTTTGAAGAAGAGGTGAAGGTAATAAAATAGGCTTATCTAGGCAAGAGAAGTTATCTCATCAACGGTGGTGAGTGTGCTTGCAATGGGAGGAAAGAATTTCCTTGCTTTTGCAATGTTGGGTAGGTCATGCATTGAAAGAATGCATTTTCTGATAGTAAACTATTGATGAAAAACACAGTGAGATATGGTGCTTGAATGTTAAACAGGGATGGAAAACAATGTAATTTTGCTTGTTTGAAGAAGAGGTGAAGGTAATAAAATAGGCTTATCTAGGCAAGAGAAGCTATCTCATCAATGGTGGTGAGTGTGCTTGCAATGGGAGGAAAGAATTTCCTTGCTTTTGTAATGTTGGGTAGGTCATCCATTGAAAGAATGAGAGGAATATGTCTGGATGGAGTGATAAGGCTGATATGCTTTTGAAGTTAAGAACAGAAATTAACTAAGATGCTATAGTGGCCTTTGATGTGGTGAATTGTGAATTCGTAACAAGAGAACCAATCTTTCCAGTGAAGTAATTGGCTCTTTGGCAGAGTTTTTTGTTTAGATCTAGTATTTTTGGAAAGGAAGTATTGTCAAGAAGTTAAAATTTTATATTCCTCTTTTGATTGTTAGAATCTGCTTATAGATTGCGTGATAATGCTTTTTTGAGGGTTTAAATTGTCTGTTAGCATGTCCACACTAAAACCTCTTTCCTTTTATCTCCTCTATTAAAATTTCTCCCTAGAAATCTTCATTATTATCATTTTGTAATATTCGTTTTCTTTCATCAGGAATCTTCAGTGGAGGTAGATGTTGATTAATCTTCTATAATTGTTGTACTGCCTTTGTTTGGTCAAGGCCCTATGGTGGTGGCTTTTTCTTCTGTAGCTTTGAAAGCTGGTTGACATAGTATGACACATGAGGGATCAAATCCCCAATATAGTTGACAATTCCTAGAATCTGTTCGATTTGTTTACTAGTAAGGTTCGTGTCTAGGAAATTTAGTAGTTCACTAACTATATGTGGGTTTGGCTGGTAGAAACTATCATGAAATTTCATAAACAAAAATTCTATATGGGCTAAACCAATTTGGCTTTTATGGGCTGAGAGCATAATCCTATACTTCTTAGTAAGGTCCAAAAATTGTCACAATAGGGCTTAATGCTTTTGTTGGGTCTGAGAATAAAGAAAGATATCATCAATGTAAATTAAAGCACTTGATAGGAAAACCGTCATAGATCCTTGTCATGGCTTTTTGAAATCATGATGGAGCAACTTTTAACCCAAATGACATGACTCTCTACTAGTACTGGGCATTAGGAATGCAAAATATTGTTTTAGGCCGATCCTTTAGGTCGATACCAGATTGTCAAAATTTAGCTTTTAAATCAAACTTTGAGAATATTTTAGCTTCTTTCAGAAATAACATTTGCCTATTTATCTTGGACAGAGGAAACTTGTCATTTGGAAGAAAATGATTTAGAGGCTTGTAATCAATAACTAACCTCTTTTTTCCTCTGTTCTTTTATGCTCTTTTCTCCACATAAAAAGCTTAACAAATGTTTCATCATGTACATTTGTTCGTCATCTTCTTCTTCAAGAGTAGATGCTTTATCATCAATAGATTCATAATCAAGTAGTGTGAACAGTGTCTCATCATGTGGTCGTGGAGGAGGTCCTGGTGAAACCTATAGACGACCTGCCAGACAGAGTGCTGGGTCTGAGAACAGCATGGAACGGTCACCACTACATCCTCATGCCAGGATAGCAGCAAAAAGCAGTGGAGCTTCACCTGTCTGGGAAGGAAAAAACCACGATAGCAGCCATGGCACTCCTGGAAGATCCCGAATGAGACCAAGAGGTGATGAAAGTGTAAGTCTTCTAGCTTCTTACAAAAGTTTAGTATGATGTTTTGTTTGACAGTGAATGTCGGGCTGCTGGAAGACTGGATTGGTGTTGTATATACATATAGTGTATCACATTTTCGTTAAGAATTGTAAATTGTTCATTCTCTCTCTCACTCATTTATGCTGTTTTCTTTGTGATAGCCTGATAAGGGTGCTGCTGTTCCAAAATTTGGCGAGTGGGATGAAAATAACCCTGCTTCAGCTGATGCTTATACTCACATTTTTAACAAAGTGCGAGAGGAAAGGCAAGCAGGGATGGTACCTGGAGCGCCCACTGAGTCATCTCATGCCAATATCCGCAAGCAACCTCCTAGTGAAAGTTCCAAGGTTTGTAATAATCCTTTTGTGTGTCACCTGGTGCGTATGACTGTTTTATGATATGGGTTTTCTTGATCTAATTTTTGGTTTCCTGTGGTTTTCCTTTCAGAGTTGCTGCTTTCCATGGTGCAGAAGTTAGTCTCTTGAGTTTCCTAAAAATGGTGAGGAATCTGGTTCCTGTAAATATCATGGAGATTTCTTCTTCGTGCAGATTATCTTAATTGGCAGTGCCTTCATTCTCTACGTCTGGTGTCTGTGTGGCTTTTGTAATGCTTAGTGATTTTGTTACAATATATTGTTATATTCCCTTCTCCCAAATTATTTGAAATCATATTTAAAGCAAAAAGAAATACCAGAAGCAGATTCTTTCCTTTTGATGTTTTATGTTTTACCTCCTACTTATGTTATTGAATACAGGTCTACCAACTTGTACGTCAAGTACTTGTTATGCATTAATAGAAACAAGCCAAAGTGTTGCTCTTCGTTGGACTGACCTTTGTCTTGTAATCGCATAGCATGTTTTAGCAGAGTGCTTGTTTCATCTAATTCTAGGTTGCTTGCGTTGCTTGATCACCAATATTCTGTATTATCTTCAGTTAGTCTCATTATTGACTATTTTTGTACATTAGATAATAGATATTAATTACTCTCCACTGGTAATATCTAGGAATAGCATTTTCGGCCCGACCTGTTTAACCAAATCTTACCCGTGTTTGGCCTGAGTTTCCGTCTGGGTCACGAATATGTAAAATAACATTGTTTTGTTAAAAAAAATTTTTAAAAAAGTAGATGATGGCTGGGCTAGGCCATGGGTCACTGGCCATCTAAAGAGACTACATAATCGCTCGTGCTTTAATGAATATATTTTATTAAAGCTCGACGAGATATATAATCTATCTATAAAAATGTACATTAAATTAATTTTATTTTTTAAAGATATTTATCTCTCTATATGTACATACATACGTACATATATAAGTATACGTAGTTACTATTGAAAGATGACATTTCCATTGCTTGCCTATATCCACCCAATAGAGGAGGATCACTTATATATAAAAGGTTTGAATAATTTATATATTTCCATTAAAAACTAATTGGTAAACATTAAAGAAAGGAATTTTATACAAAAATCTTTAATTTTTGTAATTTCTAAAACATGTAATTGATATTACTAAATTCAATTATGCGTAATATATATATATACACACGCGCGCTAAATCTATCCCTTATTATCATTTCGGAATGACAAATGACACTTCCATTATTTGTCAGTCACTATTATCCAAGACTGATAAGTGACTTCCATTGTTTGTCACATTTTCATCCAATAAAAAAAGGTTATTTACATGCAAAAGATTTGAATCAATTGTATACATTCTAATATTATGAATACCATATCAGTGCTTGGTTTTAGTACAATAGTGAATTGGTACTAGTTAATACTAGGTATTGTTTTGAGTAAGTTTTTAAATTTATGAAATACTCGCTGAATTTTTTTAAAATTGTAAAATAATTCATTAGTATATTGTGTTGTATACTTTATAATTTTACATCAATATTATCTCCAAAAATCATAATAATAGAAATTTAAAATAATAACAATTTATGTATTTTTATTAACATTAATTTCACATATTTCACATATAAATAATAATCATAATTAATACAAAAATCATTTAATCATCATACAAATATAAAATTAAGAACAATACAAAATATTTAAAATATTACAATTTTATCATATAATAAATATAATTACATCAAAAATATCAAATAAAAAGAATAATAAATATTTGTTACTTTCTAACAATTATAATTTACAGCAAGAGCTTGTATCGAAGAGCCAACTAGAAGTGAAACCTAAAACAAAAAAATTACAATTACATTGCATATATAGAATTTAACAAATACGTCAAATATAAGTAAAATTAAAAAAAGAAACAAAAACTCATAACTTCATTCAATCAGATCCATGATACCCGCTATAACTGCATTGACCTTAATTTTTATTTGGTACAAAATCCTCATTATTAAGAATAGTCTTATCATCACCATCATTCAAATTAATTACACCAAATGACATGTCAATGCCTTAGCATCCAAGATTATCTTCCAAGTCACTCTCACCTACCAAACCTAGTTCTTCATAAACCCAATCCGCTAAATGATCGATATTATCAATGCAAATTAGATCTACTGAACTACTTGTTCTATTAAGAGTCCTAGTAAACAATAAAATTAAATTATTAAAAAAATTATAAGAAATTATATCTAACTTAATAATGATAATAACATACCTTTTCTGAACTTTAAATTTTGTCGAACGAAAACCAAGTCATTCAATTCTTTGTGCCCAATCTATTCATTTTCTTGGAATGAATGAATTCAAATGTGCTTCAATTCCTTTCACAACCTATTGCACTCACATATTGACTTATAATTCAAATTGCAAACCTTTGCAATTCTGGAATACCACTTCCAAATTGGTCTAACTAAGAAACTATAAGTTGTAAGACAACAAAAGTAGCATTATAAACAAAATATAGTGATAATTAATTTTCAATAAGTAACAAAAGTGAAAGAATATATACCTGGATTAAATTTTGCTCTTTGTTGAGTAGCAATTAGCATCTCAAAATCCCGAGAAGCCTTCTTATAAGTCTCCATTTGTGAGCTTAAATGATCTTGCATCATCTCATGGGCAACAATTGTTATAATAGTTAATAATATTCCCCTATTAACTTCAACTTTCTTTATAAAACCTGGTCTAAAATAAACACTAGGATTAAAAAATGTCCTAGCTACAAACAACAGAGAGTAAAGTTATATTTCCCATCTCTCGTTGATGACTGCAAGATAAGTTGTGGATAAAAAAGTCCTATTTTTCATATTAGCCTTGATTGCTTCCTTCGCCCTCTCCATGACATCATAAAAATAATCTATTGTTGTCTTTTCATCACTATCAGCTAGAAGAATCACCCTCACTAAAGGCTCATATACTCTGATAGGGATGTCAATGAGTCGGGTTGGCCACGAGCAGGCCAACCTAGCCCAGCCTACCTTATATATTTTTTTAGAAAAAAGTAAAAAATGACATCATTTTTTATTTTACGATTTGGCCAGGGGTCGGCTCGACTCGGCCTGGCGGAACAATTTTGGCCCGTGGCTCGCCCATGACCCAGTCTGGCTAGGCCAAAATTGACATTCCTATACTCGGATGAAAAATTGGCATTAGGATCAAAATTTAGTATCTTCAAGTATAATTCTGGAAATCTCCAATCAATCATTAGACTTAGCATACTGAGATGCAACTCACTTATCACTTGTAAACATTTGTCTCAACTCTTTCTTTATTGTAATAAAACACTGAAGTGATAAGAATTTCCTTGCAACTCTTGTAACAGCAGGACAACACAAATTCTTACTTGCTTTGTAATCTTCTTCCAGTGGCTTTATAAGCGAAATCATTGTCAATAATAAATTGGACAATATTTTTTGCCCCTACTTTATTCATAATTTCATCTAATATTTTAAATGAAGTATCATCATTCCTATCAAGGCCAGATACATTAATAGACTTCAAAAACATTGAGCCCTTTTGAGAATCAATCAAAAAATTAATAATAGGCTCATGTCTCCATTTTGTCCAACCATCACATATGATTGAATACAAATAAGTAGCCCAAGTCATTATTCTTTCATCCAAATAACTTTTAATTTCATAAACAGAGCTACTCAAAAGTTTACCTCTATAGTCATCAATAGAAGGAACTTTGTATCCCGGACCGTAAGAGGCTATAACATCCACCATAGATTGACAATAATAAGATTGAGAAGCATTGATTGCTATACCTGAATCATACCACCATCTATTTATTTCCATTTCTACATTGTAAGCTACCTCTCTTGTTTGTAGGGCACTACGAATTGAAGGCTAAGCTTCGGGAGTTGTTCGTGGTACAAAAAAATGTGATACCTACCTTCTTCTTTTCCTAACATTAGGTCTAGATGTAACATTCACTTCTTGTTGGGTAGGAACACTATCACCTTCAACATTTCTACTATCATCCTGAACACCATTAAATGAACTTCCACTACTAATTTCATAATTCAGTCTCTCCCTTCGATCTTTCTAGTGCTAATACTCTTTAAGCAAAGTTTTCATTTGTCATTTCACATCATGGATCACTTTTTTACAAGGCTTCATATCTCTTTTAACCCCAGCTAAATGGTTCTTTAATTTGGTGATTCATCTACCTTTCAAATGCCTGTTACAAAATAAGCAAATAGTATAGTTCTTCATACCAAGGACCACTGCAGCATGAGCTCAAGTTGGATCATTGCATCTTTCTGAAGTGATTGAATTATCAGAAATACTTGAACTTCCTTCCAGTTATCTGTAAAAATAAATGAAGACGTATACCAAAATAAAGAACATATAATTTCATTATCAACTACCATCACAAAATATGTATTGTTCAACTCAAAAGTCCAAACTAACATAATTACACAATACAAATATATATCTCATATAACATAACTCATTTTTTATAATTACATCACACATAATTTAATTTCATCCAACACAATTCACCAATAAGTTAAAAACCAATAACAACATACACAATTACACAATATACATGTCCATCTTATATAATATAACTCATTTTGTATGATTACATCATACACAATTCAATTTCATTTAACATAATTCAGTAATAAGTTAAAAACCAACAATTCAAGTATTCAACATACATAATTACACAATACAAATGTCCATATTGTATAATATAACTCATTTCATATGATTATATCGTTCAACCATAAACTAAAGACATACACTCACAACTATAACATATTCAACTTCAAACATAACTTACAATTAGAAGTTTACAAGTTACTGTATGTAATCTCATAATTCACTAATATATTTTGTTTATTTATACAATGCAATTTATAATTGTTGAGCAAGTTTTATCTAATGTAAAATTCCCAATATCTGCAAGTATTCGGATCATAACTTGTAGTGTCAAAGGTGTCGATAGCACGAGGAGTTGTGAATTAATCTAATCCTAAGTTATCTAAGGCTAAAAAATTAATAAAATGAAAATAAAAATTGAATAGAAAAGTAAACACGTGAAGGTGAGTGACAGAAAATTAATTTGTGAAATTAACACAAGAAATTGAATATTGAGCAACACCAAATTCATAATGGGAAAGCATACAAGAAAATTTACCAAATTATGAGAGAGGGATTTATCCTATCATCAATGCTAACCTAATCACTTTTGTGTTATTATGGTGTCGGTTATAGACTATTGTAGGGTTGATTACTCTCTCTCAAGTTATAATCACTAAACTCTAATTAAGTCGAGTTATCGAATTTGTAATCTCTCGATTAGCTATCAGCTCACAACTTAATTAGTTTTTAAGCTTTCGAATAAACTACCAGGTCTCACACAAGATCTCTCTCCGTACAATTTCTGATTTGATTAATTGCGTGATCTATTAGATTATTTAACTCTCATTAAACAACCTAATCATTTCGCATTCGATTTACTCTCTCGATTTATTATCGAAGCGTGAAGTTATAGCAATCAATCACAACACCCAATTGAAATAACACAAAGGCAACTATATTAACATTTAATCAAGTTTAAATCCCTAAAGAAAAGTTAGAATATCATCATCAATCCACAACCCATATACATAATCATATTCATCTTACACATTCAATGAAGAAAATGACAAAGATGAACAAAATGTCACTTGGATGGGACTGGGATGACTCGGGAAGGCAGCAGCATTGGAAGCCCTCTCCTCTTCTTTTTCTTCTCTCTCTTCTTCTTCTCTCCTCTTAAAGCTTTTTCCCAAAGTGCCAGAATGTAAGCTCCCTTTTAGGGTTCTTTTCTTTTCCTTTTATAATATTTTCTAATTAGGGCAAATTTTGGGGTTTTCCCAGGCTCAAAAAGTCCGAAATATCCCCAAAAAATGAAGTTTGGTAAGTCAATGCGTGTTGTTTGTCGCGTGGGCCACATACCTTCTGTCACGATCGTGGCAGATGATGCCAAGATCGTGGCTTCTTCATCTTGCTCCTATCACGATCGTGGCCCTGGGTTTTGCTTCGGGTGCCCTCCGATTTTCCTCCATAATTAATCTAAAACACTAACAAACACGTCAAGGCACCTCAAATAGACAAAATTTAAGCTCAATGGCATACTCTAACCCATAAAACACTCAAAACATAAATGCCTAACTAAACAACACAATACTAACCTAAACATGCTCTAATTATTCAATTTAACAACTAAACACATACTAAACTACCCCACTAAAACATTATGCAATCTACCACTATCAACATCCTCACACTTAAACTTTGGCTTATCCTCAAGCAAAGACAAAAGAAGCAAAACATAACACACCAAACACAATTAACAACAAAACACACACAGATTCAATAATGGGTCAATGACATTAAACTTCATGAAACAAATTTAACCATAAACATGATCCCTCAAGTTGTTCTAACTTATTAACTTGTAAAACCTGTGTCTAAGTACTTTGAATTAAATATACATACTAATCAAGACCTTAATGTCAAGTTTATTCACCCTATCACTTGCATATAAACATTGATAATTATTCAGTCAATCAAAATTATAACTATCCTTAAGTAGATTTTCATAAAAATTCAAGTTATTCACAAAGATCAATAGGCTTATTTGACAAAATACTATTTTTATTGATTTTGATTGGCATGAACCTAGCCTTTTTACGCAAAGGCAAACATTTGTGATGAATGTCATTTCGGTTACTCAACTAGGTCATGTTCTCATTAATCGACTAGGTTGGAATGCCATTATAGCCTTTTAACGTGAAGACAAACATTTGTGATGAATGTCCCCTAGTTACTTAGCTACATCACATTCTCAACTGACTACTAGCTCTATTCATAACCCGAAGGCCAGCGGAATAGTTATTTAATTGAGATTTAAACTCTTTTTTTAGTGCCTACTTCACTTCTTTTAGCTAGTAATTCTCATGAAAAGATACTAACGATGCTACTTATTCAATTGGCCTAAAATTATAAATGAATCTGACAAATTCCTATGGTAAATAAACTAACATCATATCCTAATTAACATGTATATTTATCCAAAGTAACCTAGGTCACTAATTTCACGAGCTAGTAAATCTTTGCAACCTAAAAGAATATGTTCAAAGTTAAATTGATTCCGTTTAGTCCTAGCCATTGACACATTCACACAAATCACATCATGCAAACCTAAACAAACTAACATATGATATGCAAAATTCACATTCAAATAAAAACATATAATGCATACAACTCTCCCTATACTTGGGCAACACATTGTCCTCAATGTGAGAAGAACAAACAAACAATACAAAAGGTGGGAATATTAATAACGAAATAAGAGAAACATGAGAACAATTGAAAATAACAATAAAATAAAAGACAAGGGTTAAAGTAGAGAACCCATCATGGTGACCGAGGTGGTGATGGTGATAGTATTAAGACCAAATCTACTTAACACCGAGAGTGTTTTCCTATCTTATAACTGATTCAAGAGAGTAAGAGAATTAGTGATCCAACTCATTATAGAATTTAAAACAAATCTAACTGCAAAAAAATTTGAATCTAACTACTAAACGTGCTAATTTAGGGTAATTAGCTTGACCTTACATCCTTAGAAATCACTCCTCCGAGATACAGTTTGCAGCGATGCCCATTTACCTTAAAGGTTTCTTTGTTTGCATTTTCTAATTCTAGGGCTCTATGATCAAAACTTAGGTGACCATAAAAGGTCCACTCCACCGCGATTTCAGCTTTCCTGGAAACAGTCTCAACCACGAATTGTATAGCAAAAATGCATCTCCTACCTTGAATTCCTTCTGCTAAATATGAAATTCGTGCCATCTCTTCACCTTCTCTTGTAAAGTTTAGCATTTTCATACGCATTGGAACGAAACTCTTCAAGTTCATTTAGTTACAGGAGTCATTTTTCACCCGCTTGCTTCTAATTGAAGTTTAAAGTTCTCATCGCCCAATATGCTCGATGCTCTAGCTCTACAGGTAAATGACAAGCCTTATCATTTACAAGCCTGAAGGGAGTCGTTTTGATAGGTGTTTTGAACATAGTCCTATAAGCCCATAAAGCATCATCGAACCTTAATGCCCAATTCTTCCTAGAGCTATTCACCGTCTTTTCTAGAATTCGTTTCAACTTTCAGTTCACGACCTCCACTTGTGCACTCGTTTGTGGGTGATAAGGAGTAGTAACTCAATGGTGGACTCCGTATCGTTTTAGGAGGGCATCAAAGGATCTATTATAGAAATGTGCTCCTTCATTACTTATTATAGTTCTTGGCATTCTAAACCAGTTAAATAACCTTTTAATAAACTTCTAGACAACTTTCCTATCATTAGCTAGAGATCCATGGCTTCATCCCAGCAAGATACATAATCCACCCCTACTAGAATGTACGTGTTTCCCATGGAAGATGGAGGAGGCCCCGTATAGTTGATGCCCCATACATCGAAGACTTCAACTTCCAAAATGTTGGATAAGGGCATTTCATCTCTTTTGGAGATGTTGCCTACTTGTTGATCGCGATCACACTATGCCATAAAAGCTTAAGCGTCCTTAAACAAATGTGGCCAATAAAACCCACACTCGAGTACTCGAGCTGTCGTTTTATTTGCTCCATAGTGGCCAACGTACTAAGCTTCATGACATTTTGTTAATATATCCAACATTTCTTCATCTGGAACACATTTTCTTACTAAACCATCAGCACATGTTCGATACAAGATTGGTTCATTTCATAGATATCGGGTGCATTCATGCAAGAACCATTTCCGCTGTTGATATGATAGATCAGAGGGAAGTTTACCACCGGTAGTATAGTTTGCGATCTAAGCAAACCATGGTGTCACTAAGTTGTTAAGTAACATTAGGATT